>CAXKVY010000684.1:0-50000 GCA_964058915.1 Tetropium fuscum
TGTTAAACGGAAACGTCTAAAAAATCTCAAAATATCTAATTCGTTAAAATAATTTTTTTGTCAATATCTATTATACTATTATACTACGCGAAATCCTTCGTCGAACTACGCGAAATTTTCTTGAAATATTTTTAAGTAAACTGAAAATCTGAGAAATGTAGAAAGAGAAAAACACGAAATATAACTAAAAAGTGAGGTTAGGAAATCAAATCGGTCATTAATTATCCGACAAGGACCGCTTAAAAAAATCGTCTACGATTACGATACCTAAAACTAAGTTTAATGAACGGTACAACATAATTTTCAGAATAATAATCACTGTTCAATTGAATTACACAAACGGCCATTAATCTTCTGAAACAGCAAATGGTAAAAGCAAAGAATGAAGAAAATGTACCTAGTACAATAAAATTTTATTGTACCTAGTACAATAAAATTGGTACCTATACGTATGTACTTCACAAAATTGTATAGATACTTTCAATTTACAACATATGCAAGAATTATTTATCTAAATGTTATTCTCTAATAGTTCTGATGCATTTCAAGAACGGGTTGTTTCTATATACGTGTCGGAAAAATGTGTCTTCGCTGGACTAACCTCCTGACGATTACATGTAATAACATGTTATTGCAGGTAATGCCTCCTATTATTCTTATACCGGGCTTTAAGTTCTACATTGCCAAAACATGATTTAAATAATCAATGAGGAAATAAAAAGTCACTTTAAAACCGCTGAAATATTTATTCGTTTGAAGGTTGTAGATGATTATTGGTAGATGATTATTGTGCAAGGGAAAGCTTAATTGTTTCAATCTGCATTCTTTAAGTAATTTTGTTTTATTTCTGAATAAGAGTTACTTAACTCCACCCACTCAAAAAAGTTGTTTTGCAGAGAAATTGCTACGCTATCCTAACTGCGTTGGATCATGTGCAGAAAAAGCTGAAATATTTGGCTCTTAATAATAAGTATCTGTCATGGCAGATTTGCATATGTTATGAAGCTATTAGATTTTATGGGCTCTACTTTCATATCCAATGAAATGTTCTGTCATTGAGAGTAATTTTCTTAAGCCAATTAATAAGCTGTCCCACATAGAAGACATATTATACTAAGTTCAATAGTTTGTTTTAAGAATACCGAGGTATTTAGAGTTACAGAATTTGCGATATACAAAAATTTTAGTAATTGAATCGATTATTATCTTATAACATTTTTTTAATGATACTTTTTAGCTGCTAGTCTTAGGAATGCAGCTTTCGCTATATATACAACAATTTATTTAGCGTCACTAAAAAGTGGCAAATATAAAATAATAAGAGGCAATACTAATCATACCTCTGAATAGCAAAATATACATTAACTACATAACTAAATAAAAGTTATTTATCATGTTTTGACCGTATTTGAAGTATTATTTTTTTATTTTTATAAAGTATATACTATAATTTATGTCACATTATTTATAAAAACTAGATGGCTCATCAGATAACTAATTGATATTTAATCAATTATCTATTAGTTTCAGATGATAATAGTCTGCAAAAATGAATAATGAATCACTTCTTTGATGATATTTATTATATATCAAGCGGTGGGATATATTAAAAATGAGTTCAGAAATGATTCATGAGTAACAAAATTAAGTTGGCATTTAAAAAATTTCAATAGCGTCATTATCCCTATAAACAAAAGCCTATAAAAAATATTAAATGCAAATAGCCACTTAAAGAAAAATAAGTGGGACTTTTACATATATATATATATATATATATATATATATATATATATATATATATATATATATATATATATATATATATATATATATATATATATATATATATATATATATATATATATATATATAAATATATATATATATATATATATATATATATATATATATATATATATATATATATATATATATATATATATATATATATATCTATATATATATATATATATATATATATATATATATATATATATATATATATATCTATATATATATATATATATATATATATATATATATATATATATATATATATATATATATATATATATATATATATATATATATATATATATATTATATATATATATATATATATATATATATATATATATATATATATATATATATATATATATATATATATATATATATATATATATATATATATATATATATATATATATATATATATATATATATATATATAAATATATATATATATATATATATATATATATATATATATATATATATATATATATATATATATATATATATATATATTATATATATATATATATATATATATATATATATATATATATATATATATATATATATATATATATATATATATATATATATATATATATATATATATATATATATATATATATATATATATATATATATATATATATATATGGAGTCACATATTTAAGGACTGTTATATAAAGAACACTCTTCACACATATTGTATTTATGTCAAGCTTTCGGTAATGTTTTTTATTTTTTTCAACACGTCTACAAACAACTGAGGGTTTACAATATTATAATTAATTAATAATAACAATATTTACATAAACAAAAGACATTAAAACAAAACTTCCATGGAGCCTATCTGTGTTTTATCACATTCTCTTTTTTTTTATATCAATTACTCAAAAAATGTATCATAAAAACATGTATTTATACGAATATATCCTATACGAGTATTTTTATATGAATGTACCCTATACAAATTCGTATAAATGTAGCATTTTCATGATTAAAATGTTCAAACAACAGTTGGTTTTGTTTCAATAAATATCTTCATCTTACTAATAAGTAAAAAATAATTACGTTATTCATTCTTACTTAGAATATAATCAATTTTTTATATTTTTGAAGTCGGTACTAGGCAAGGTTTACACACGTATAACGAAGTACCGTAGGTATACATCTCTAATATTTGAATTTAGGTTTATTTGTAATTGTGTTGTCGCTTTAAGCAGTTGTATTCAATTGTAAGTGATCACGTTAGTTAATCTTGGCTGGCACCGACTCCAAAAATAACTGTATATTATTGGCCTAATAAATTGAAGTAAGAATGAATAACGTAATAATGTTTTACTTTTTAATGCAGTTTTTAGAAAAGATATTTTTGAAGTCGGTTTTGTTTTTTTTTAAATATTTGATTTCTTGCTCTTCAGTGAATATTGCGTTCTGTATGTAACTTGTTCATCAAATACCTACGACTATGGGTTGGCCTACTAAACACGCTGCCTATATGAGGCATATATATATATATATATATATATATATATATATATATATATATATATATATATATATATATATATATATATATATATATATATATATATATATATATATATATATATATATATATATATATATATATATATATATATATATTTTTTTGTGAAAAGTAATCTTGGGTTTGTAGCATTTCATTACATAGAAATAGCTTATTTCTATGTAATGAAATGCTACAAACCCAAGATTACTTTTCACAAAATAAATATGAATAGCAAAGAATTTCAAAGCTAATAAATATATCCAGGGTGAAAATTGGATTTTTTTCGAGAATTTTCGAAGAAACAATTAATACATACAACCAACAAATGATTTTAGTTTTGACTAAGCAAGCAATTTCTGTATCACTCCCTCTTTGAATGCTTCAGAACTCTATTGTATATATAATTCAATATTTTCCCGCATATAGTTGGAAAAAGTAGTTGTTTTTCAATAGGTTCAACAAGATTTTATGCATTTTAAAGTTTAACATCTTCTGGATAACTGTATGCCTAATGCTTTTATATATAATATGTTCAAATAGAACAAATATAAATAGTAGACTAGGTTTGTGTATTCTAAGAATGAGTTCCGTCAAAAACTAATGTCATAAAACGTCACTGCAAGTGTTGGTGTATTGGTAATTTAAATTCAAGTATGAATGATCAATGAAATAAATCGTATACTGCTCTGAAGATCCTCAAGAAAGGTGAAAGAACTTGTACAACTTCTAAGTGGTTCGTTTTCATATGCATAGTGATTCATTTCCGTATGTGTGTCCAGATATAGTACTGGTAAGTGTGTTTTCTTTCTTATTCGTCTAGTGCTTATTTCTATGTAATGAAATGCTACAAACCCAAGATTACTTTTCACAAAATAAATATGAATAGCAAAGAATTTCAAAGCTAATATATATATATATATATATATATATATATATATATATATATATATATATATATATATATATATATATATATAAATTGTATTAAAGCATTAGGCATACAGTTATCCAAAGATGTTAAACTTTAAAATGCAATCTTGTAGAATCTTGTTAATTCCAGTTATTCTAATTCCATTTATTCTGCGTTTAGTCCCCGTTTAAGATATGGAGGAGTTTCAGTAATAGTGTGGGCAGGAACCCCAGAGGCTTGCACTATGTTAGTGACGGCGCACCGATATATTGAGGAGATATTAACCAATTACGTTGTACCTTTTTGTGGATTTGTCGGCGATGGCTTTATCCTAATGCAGGACAATGCTCCGCCACATACAACAATGTGTGTAACACAATACCTCGCGGCAGTTGGTATTAATAAAATAAAGTGGCTAGCATGTTCGCCTGATCTCAACCTCATAGAGCATATGTGGGACATGCTTGGTAATCGAGTCAGACAATTCGAAGTATCTCTGGCTACGGTAAATGAGCGTTTAGCAGTTAGAAGATCTATAGGTGGTAATACAAAATATTAAGCTAAATTTGTTGTAAAAAGTACGTAACTTCAGGTTAGTTAAGTTACAATATATGGTTCTTTTCATTTAATGTTCATGAAGGAAAGGCATGGTTCTTCACAAAAATGATATTTTGCAAGAATTTGGTTATGAAATTATGATATGAAATAATTTACTTAAAGTGTTGGGGACCACTTCTTTTTATTCTTAAAAATGAACCAATACACCTAGACATGAACTAAAAAGCTCTCATGAACATGAACTAAAAGGCCGTAAAAGCATTCACCAATTATAACTATTATGCAATTTAGAAACATTATAAAATATTCTACGAGATTCTAAAAAGTGTAAAAGTGACTTAATTCCAGAAAAACTAGGAATGGTGTTTCAACTTTTGTAATAGGTAGCATATTCGTCTACTATAATATAGAGCTAATTATATAGATCGTTTGCGGTTTACTGCAGGTGTAAACTAATTTAAAAACAGGTATCATCTGAACAAGTGAATTTTAAATTGAGGCCATCATAGATTTTTTACAAATTCTATAATAGCCTCGGTTGGAAGCAAGGTCGTGATTAAAATGAACGTTTTATTATACATATAATTGTTCAAACTTAAGCAAGGCTTCCGGATAATATTTTAATGCCTAAAAATGTCTATAATATACCTGAGGCATGTCAATTTTCAATAATGCATATGTTTACATATGTTTATGGACAGCTACTATTTATCTTTGCTCATATGCTTATAAAGAATGTATATTCCAATATTAATTTTAATATCAGTTCCATACCCCCCGTGGGGGAACTTATGGGACTTTTATATATCATGAATTAAATGATATTTAAATATAGCTATTTAAATTTCACAAACAAGTACTTACTGTTGTACATTGGTGTAGCCTGACTAGAATTAAATTAAGTAACCAGAATTGAGAATATAATGTAATTGTTCTCCGCTTTTACTTATTTACTATTCCAATTTCTATCAGAATTCATTGGTTCAGGTTAATAAATCCAAAGCTGAAGCAGGACAAGGAGGTTATAAAGCTTTTAAACGTGATGAATATTTAATGGTGTTTGTACATTTATTAAAAAATAACATTGAAGTTAAGCAATATATGACATAAAGCTTCATTGCATATAGGTATTATGTATTCGATTGGTAAAAATATAATAATTTGTTTGTGTTGAAAAGAGCTTTTTCCATAAAAATGAATATTAATAGATCACAGTAACAATTTTGACGGCAATAACGACAAACAAATAGATCATGCATGATAGAATTATATTAATATAACATTTTTTTAAAATTTAAATTGTCCCATAATATTTAATGGTTTTAGGAACCATGATTTCCCAAACGGAGACTGGCAAAACAAGTCAAAGTATACCTACGTATTTAGGAAGAGAAATATTATTTAACTTTATATATTATTTACCATTATTTACTATTACTAAATTAGATATTCTGTATTTATTTTTTGTAATCGCATTTGTTAATTTTTTGTTAATATTTTGTATAGTATGTACGCTAATTGTTTTTTTTTATTTAAATTAGATGGTTGTATGGAAGAGCAACTATGTTGAATATCGATTTCTCCTTTATGTAATTTGTATTGTTCTCTAAGTAAAAAATAAAGACATTATTATAATAATTTTTGCCCACGTGCCGAAAGTTCTGTGTCCTGGGCAGACTTAACGTACCGAGTATGACGTCTTCCCGCCTATTATCATGCTGGTATGATTTTCAGCTGGTATGCTCTCTGAGCAGTGAGTATCGCATACCTCCGAGAGAACTGATAATGAAAACCACGATATTAGCAGAATAACCCGGGTACAGCCTGCGGAGATCGAAAAGTAAATCTTGATACTTTGTCCATTCTCCCCCCTCTTTCAAGAGGACGTTCGTTTCGGCCGGAGCTGAAAACTCTAGACATCGTCTTGAACTGGTGGTCGAGGAGGCTTATTTGATTATCTGCCTGACGGTGGTGAACGAGTAGTTCCAATAGATCCGGAAACTCCCATTCTCCACAATGGACTCGATATCCCCAGGAGCATTGGGCAACACCGGTGTCTGATCTATACCGTACGAGTGTCGTAGATGGTATACAGCACTCGTAACGCCTCGTGGTCTTAACATTATAGTCTAAGAGCCAGTAACATTTTTCAGTGGTGATTTAGTTAAGGCCTATTTTTTGAATATTTTTCGTCACAATCGCGTTTTTCAATTCTTATGATGACACTGATTTCAAAAAAGTATAATCAGTATCGATTAAGAACACCAAATTATGATTGCGATTATGATGAAAAAAAAAATATGATGAAATGCGATTGCCACGAAAAAAGTTTATATTTTTTTAAATCAAATGTTTTTGGATATCTACGTTCTAGTATAGATAAAGAATGTATGTAGAATCATATATATTTTAAAAAAAGCAAAAATGTCCCAAGGGAAATCCACGAATAAATAAAAAGTCCTTAAAAGTCCAAAAACATTAAAATTTTAAGACATGTTTTTTCGAATACTTCGATACTGAATACTGAATACTACGCGTAATCAAATAGTACGCAAAAAACAAAATTTTTGGATTTTGAAGATTTGCGTTCTCGTTTTTTTTCCGCGAAGTTATTTATATTAAAATTTTTTTTTAAGCTCGAGAACGCAATGTTCAAAAAATCTGAAAATCTCTCATGGTTGGATTATCTCAATGGTTATAAAACATATTAAAAAATCAGGCCTTCCTAAAAGTGTCAGAAAAAAAGTTGGGTGAATTGATAAGAAATGCCCCATATACTTAATGTTTGATTTTTATATTGAGGCTCGTTATCAATAATAAATGAGTGCTAAGATATCAACTCCAAGGAAAATAACTGGCTATTATTGTTAAAGGGATTCCGAATAAATCAACAAAATTATCTACACTTGAATCATTCTTAATAAAAATCATTCTGCGACAGAAGACACGAAATCAAAGGGTACATAAGGGAAATTTAAATCGTTCTACAAGGGAGTTAGAACTGTTACTTTGTTCTGCCAATGGTCATGTACACTTGAAATAGGTGCCATAACAACATATTAAAAATTGAGACTTAACTAAATAATAAAAATTTCATCGCTCACACGATGTGACGTGTCGGGGGTAATCTGCAACCCCTTAAATACCACCTAATCGATCTAAAAATATATTTATGATTGTGGACTACTAGACTATTACTGGAAAAAATTGCGCCTTAACTAAATAATAATTTTGTGCAATATTTTTTAGAGATTGGGGGCGATCCTCCCCCCCCCCCTGACTGCTATCAGAGGTATTCCTCACGGATGACACTTATGCATGCCCCCACAACAATCTCTCAAAAATACGCCTTAAATAAACCTTCACTGAAAAATTTCACTGACTCTTAGACTAGTATAGTTAGTGTGACAATGATCAATGATATAAATGCTAAGCGGTTAAAGTCAAGAATACACCGATAGAAAACACATGATTTAACTTCCATCACACTTGTTTTCCGCTGGCCAGTCTATAATTAATTATTATAGAAAATATGCAAATGCATGATATCAAATTGCACCCGTAACATTATCCAGTTCCACACATTTATTTTCAGTATAGTTAAAGGAATAATATTACCTCTCGCTGTGATAAGGCGTGGTAGTCAGTAACGACGTTGAAAAGTTACAAATTAAAATGAGAGACAGTAAGTACACAATTACTATTGTTCACTTAATTATGCATCCAATTTATTGGTTTTCTCTGCAGGTTTTGCACATGATTTGCATGGTTCACTGCTGTCCCGAAATTAAGACATTTCATGGATTTTGTAAACAAACATATAACGCAATATTTACCGAACTCGGTAGAAACAGATTACCATTTTATATAGCTACATGATAAAACTACCTCATTATATTGAATGAGCAAGCACTCTGAACTACTACATGGTTGTTACTAAGTTATCCCTCTCTAATTAGTTAAACGTGTAAGCATACGGTTCTTTGTAGTGGAAATAATAAACATTTACTTTTATCATTATTCAGAGGGGCAATTTAATATGATATTTTAAAAATATAGATATTAGTTAATAGAACCTATATTTTAAAGAGTGATATGAGAAAGCGAGATTGTTTATGATTTAGAAAATCCAGACTGGAATGCCGTAGTTTCAAGCGAAGCATCCTATGCACCATGCAATTAATGCAATTAAAGGGAGGATTTTCTCAGTTGCCAGATGGTGAAGTATGTTATGGAATTACATGGCAGCTTAATGTGATAATTCTTCTACATATTTAAATGGAGTTTTATCCGTTTCTTATTTATCTACTATATTTAATTCCATTTTGTTGTTGTGTACAAACTCGTGATCCGTTATCCCAAAAACCCCGAGATACAAATTTGACAAACTCGTGTCATCTTTTCATTCGTGCCAAAACTTAGCAACCGTTTAAATAGTACTGAAGAGAATACTAAAGAGAGAGGAGTGTATTTTATCAAATAGTACACTCCTCTCTTTTACTTTTGAACTTTATATTTCGTTTCGCAATGTATGTAGCAAATATTTTAGCACTTTGCATCACGTTATACCAAAAGGTCTGAATAATTGGAAAGCCATCACCTTATCCATGTCAAATAATTTTTGAAGTTTCTAATATGTTCAATTTTGTCGCCTAACCAGTTCTTAAGACACAAAAGTTGCATGTTAAATAAATCGAAAAATGTTTGTAATACGGCTTAGTAGGTGTACCTGTTGAATGAATATCAATTTATAATTTTTTCCTTCGATTTTAGAAAAGGAACAAGATGGCCGACGAGATTTTCGTGGCTATAAATGTGACCTCGATGTGACCGGAGCCGAGCGGTACCATCGCTCTGTACCCCTAATATCTATGTAGGCCGAGACCGCCTCGTAAGGGGCATATTGCAAGTTTCACGTGACCCCACAAATGTGATCAGTGTCACGTGAAGTTGCGCAGCCTCCTGGTCCTGGCTGATGGGCCTCACGACAGAGGCTTTCTTCTGGCGCTTTTTACTTTCTTCGCTGGTGTGTATTACCCCCGGGGGCGTCATGTCGGATGTTTAAGGGATCCTTTCTGTATTTTCCTCCAACAAGATGACCGGATGTTAAAATTCTCAGTACGATATATTTTTCATATTGGGCTGCTACATCTATTAGCATTTGGCTCATCAGTAAGAAATTTCAAATTTTGAGGCATAACATAACCACCGACATGCAATATGGTATCTAAAACTCTTACTTCTTGATGAAATAGACTCTTCCTATTGACACTGATATGGAAAGTAATCTTTCCGTAGAAGGCTTGCGAATATATAGTTTGTCATTGTCGCATTGCAAAATATATATTCTCTAGAATATGAGTAAAGGCGAGTATTTAGCGAGTACAAAAAATACTAATGAGAATTCAGACTGTCATTTTCAGACTGTCAAGTAGGTACCTATTCAAAGAGCAGTTGGGAAATATGTTTATAATATATACAAATTACCTAAATAATTAATATGTAACCATTTTATGAATAAATATAAATTGTTTATATACAATAATGTACAGTTATGATTATCACACAATTCGAAAGGTAATGTGGTATTAGAAGTATAGTTAGTATGGCAGCACTGGTTACGTCTCTTATTCATTCCAGTTACAAAGTGTCAAGGGCACGAGATGACATTTCACTTTATACTTGCATTTCGCAGTTGGAGTAGATTTATTAAATCGCATTGTGCACTTACAATTATAATAAGAATAATATCAAAATTTTACTTAATATTAAACTAATTCTTTGCGTCTTTATTTTATTAGTCTTACTGAATTAACTGATAATGGTAGGGAAATTATTGTCACCTAGTTTAAAGTGAGAAGCTACAAAATAATACATTCCTAACGGCTTGAAAGAATCTTTTTAAATTCGCCTGAAGATACGCCCAAGTTCCAATAAAATTATGTGATATTATATTTACGTCCATAAATGTGTTATTATTAATTAACTACCAACATATTCGATAAATAAAATTAATTACAAACTTGCACGAGGTATTGACTTGGTACTGTAGTACGCAAATTGCTGTATTTGTCCTTTTTTATCAATACATTTTTTAAGTTATTTCGTTAACTTTTGAATAAAACTTTGATTTATCTAGGTCATGGATATATGTATAGTTTGTATCAGAAATATGAGACATAAAAACCCTCATTATATCGATCCCTTCACACCTGCTACCACATTTTTAACAGCGTTATCAAGGATAACCGATTTCCAGGAATTTAAGGAAAAACAAATGATTTTATATACATGGCTGATCACATTATGACATTATTATGTATTTCGTCGTATCATAAAACAATTGGATGGTGAATGTGATGCAGAATAAGAATATATCCCATTCAAATATTACGAATCGATTTTACACGTTCCTTGGCCGTGTCACATCGGCATCATGGGCCGAATACCATCGGCATTGAATGCCTAACTTGCCTAATACCTACGAACGTTTTGGTAAAGTGGGGTGAACAATAATTCTTGAAATAGAAGTAATACAGTTAATCTTTAATTTACTGTATCATTTTGATGGGTTTTGTGTTAAAATTGATTAGTTATTAGTATTCTATCAAAACATAACAACTTGTTGAATGAAAGCGCCTTTATAGTGACGATTTTAGCTTGCTGTAAGAAAAGTTATACTGCCCCGATCTCCCATTGCGGCAATTGTGGGTATCCTTTGAAAATTTTTGTTGTCTCATATTTCGATGTTACAAACAGTACTTATATTGTATTATTCTTATTTGAGTCCATATATCCTTCTTTATTTCATTGACATTATCCAAATACTTGTAAAAGTCTTTACGGAAACAAATTATTATTATTATTTTAACGGGTTAGGAATATCTGGTATCACTCATTTTCAAAAATATGCTATACGCTTAAAAGCATGTTTATTAAAAAAACATTACCTTAAATAACAATTTTTGTATGTGCAATTTATATTTTAAAAATAAAATCTCTTAAATGAGCTCCTTCACTGCAAAAACACTTGTGTACAATTACACAACAAAAACAATTGTGTACAACACAAACACAAACAATTGTGTATAAAATCATTGGCAACTTCGTAACCCATGATTTTCAGTGTAAATTACATACCAATGTATGGTTACCAAAAGCATGTATTATTACATTTCCTGTCGAAAATAATACATACTGTTTACGAAAATTTACATTTTACTTATGTAAATTTACATATCACAAATGGTAATTTATATATTGTGCATTATTTATGTAAAACACTAATCTTACATTGTATTTTCTAATACGTGCTTTGTGTATTATCGTTTATATTATGTGAATTTACATTTAATATCAGTATTTATTCATGGAAAAATAGTACTGAAATATACATTTCACTTATGTAAATTTTCATATCACAGATTTTATATATTTATATTTTGTTTATATTTTATATATTGTAGATGTAATTTTGCAGATTATTTAGGTAAGATACCAATCTCACATTGTATTTTCACATACGTTCTTTTTATTCTATTATGTGAATTTACATTGAATATCAGTATGTGTATTGGGAAGAAATATACATTTACTTATGTAAATTTACGCAATACAAATTTTAATTTATATATTGTGGATGTAATTTTACAGTCCATTTAGGTAAAATACCAATTTCACAATATATTTTCACATACATGATTTGTATGTTATCTATATTTCTTATTATGTGAATTTACATTCAATATCAGTATTTGAACGTTACTCTCCTGCTTTAGAACGGAAAAGTAACCGTGTAAAATGTCGCTACCTTTTATGGAATTATACATGTTTGCTTGTATTGCACCAAATTCACAATTAGCGTTTGTAAAATTCCTCTCTTATATCTAATATGTAAGATCTTTTATAGAATTATTTGCACTGGAATACATTAAATTCGTAATCAGCGTTTGTAAAATCCCTCTGCTAAAATGTAATATGTAAGATGTTTTGTGGAACTATACATATTTGCATCGAATTACAGTAAATTCACAATCAGCGTTTGTAAAATTTCTCTGGTAAAATGTGATATGTAAGACTTTATGAAATTTTACATATTTGTATCGGATTACAGTAAATTCGCAATCAGCGTTTGTAAAATTCTTCTTCTAAATGTGAACTTACTTAATAATGACTGAAATTTTGCAGGACTGTATGTAAATTTACGTAAGTATGTAAATTTACAGAAAAACTAATGATATTTTACATGAATTTGTAAATTTCTGTCTAGTCCATATAGGTATAAATTTACATTATTATCAATGTAGATACACATCCATTTTTTACAGTGTTGTTCCTCTATACATCAATCTATTATATCTAAAATTTAGCAACTCTTTCAACATTTCTGCTCCAATATTAATTATTTCTTCCAAAATTTGAATTTGAAGTTTATGAATTGTATGGGGGGTCGCCTTTCGTAAACTTTTCCCTTTAAATACCCCCAGAGGAAAAAATCAATAAAATCCGGGGAATTAGCTGGCTATGTAATATCCCCCAATCTTGATATCAAGCGACCGGGGAACATGTGAATGTAACGTTCGCAGTTTATTGTGACATTTTCGTCATTTTCTTCGAAAATTAAGATCCTACGATGCCAAACGTCGAAACATCACACCATATGGTGACTTTTTGATAATGAAGAGGTTTTGAAGGTCTCATGAAGCTCTTGTGGATTTACTGCAGACCAGTAACGATAATTTTGTTTATTGGCTTTGCCACTTAAGTGGAAGTGAGCTTCGTCTAACATCATCAAAAAGTTCTAATCTATCATTTTCTAAAATTTGAGAAATTGTCTACATAACGTAACACGAACAGGTTTGTCTGTTTCTTTTAACTTGTGAACGACTTGCATTTTATACGGGTGGAAATGCAAATCAAAATGGTGAATTCTTCGCAACGTTCTGTTGAAGATATTTAAAGCATCTGCATCAAGGCAGTAACTCTTGATGCAGATCGATTCGGACTTCTCTGTGCAGATTGTCTTACCCGTTGGATATTTTCTGGTATTCTGACTGTACACCCAGCTCCTCTAAAATTTGATGCAACGTTCCCTCTATTATCATAGTCTCTGACCCACCTCATTATGATTTGTCGTGTTGGAATTCTTCCATGTGTTTTTACATTAAACTCGTGACGAAACATTCTTGACTCATTTTTGACAACTGACTCATTTTTTATAAACTGTTCACACAAAAATATGTTGATTTATCGGCAAATTTGTCCATGACTAGTTAAATTTCAGACATCGACGCATACAAATGTGTCAGTAGAACTGTCAAAAACAAAATATTTATTTCACAGGAACGAACCTATATAATAAAACTACGTGATACAGGTGCCTAACCTATTATTTGTTATACCTACTGTGTCATGTGAAAATATTATAATTTGATTAGTAATTGTAATAAAAATATCACTTTACAATATTTTTTAATAAACTACAAGGCTACTTTTCATATTCAAAAATTTCACACGTATAAAGGAATACTTATTAAACAACTAGTTACACTTTGAATACATTTTATTAGTTAGTGTTAGAGAAATAATTCATAAATATGGCAATACTGAAAATTATTCAGAAATTAAGTACTATTTTTATATTATCATTCAATATTTAAAACGCTATAGAAAATATTTTCACAAAATTTCAGTAGACAATAAAATACAGTGCATATAGTAGATACGTCAAGAGATACTTATCTATAGTAGTAAATTCTCTTAAAGAATAAATGCAATTAATTGATGTATATTCATAATAAAAAAAATAGATAGAGAGTGGAGATGAATGTCATGCTTTGTCAATATTGTTAAATTATTTACCTCTTTTTTGTGCAAAACAAAGACTTCCAGGATTGTTTAAAATAGCAAGGCTATTGACACATAATTACAAAAGGAGAGAAAATTAATGTCTGTAGCGCAATTCCAAGAATTGCGTTGGCTGACAGGTTTTTCAATACGATATTCCTTTTCAGAGTATACTGAACCAACTTTTTGTCAAAAAATATGACGCTTATTCTGAGGCACCTTCAAAAATTACTTACCGCTTTAATTTTTTTCTGTTATGGTCCGCAAAGTAAATTACCTGCACATTATTGAAATATCCGTTTGCGGTTAGAATGTTTAGGTATTTTTATAAAAAACTAATTCCTCAATAAATCAGCGTTGCATAAAAACTAATACAAATACACTAATATGTTAAATTTATTATGTATCGTTTAAGTATATCAGTTTATTGATATGATTAACATATTTGTTTAATTTCTAAATGATATGTAAAATAGAGCATTGCAATATTTTTTGGTGAATTACGTAGGATCACAAAAGATCAAAATACGTAGACATAGATATCTGCAATATATCGAATGACACATCAAATAATAAGTTATCTACAAGCAGCCCGAAGCTAATTTTCTGAAATTAACGTGTACAAAAATTATGTACTTGAGATTATGTATTTTGAACTTAGATTCTAAAATAGAGAATAATAATATAATAATAAGTCAAAATTTTAAAATATCTGCCCATACAGCGAGTGCGGTGGTTTATCTATACCGACCCATGTCAAATTTAGTGCACTCTGCACTATGTGGTTGTGTATCTGCGTACCTATACGTACGTATACGCAGTAATACTACTACGATATAATACTACAGTTCGCCACACGAGAGTTGAACAGTGAACAGAATGTATGAATGTGTGAAAAGGGCAAAAATTTTAGGTAAAAAATTATCTTGCTCTAACCTTTAAGGGAGGTTACTGGAAGTCTGAATTCAAAATGGCGACCAAATTCCGCTAATGCATTAGCCGCGACATTGAATTTTACGAGGAATCGTTTTTGCTCAATATCTCGGTCATTTTCAAATTTTCAACAAAAATAGTAAGGACATAAGTTGTTGTAAAAATTAAAGTAAGGACATAAGTTGTTGTAAATTTGATTCTTTACAACTTTAGTCGTCACAATTTTTATCGTCCGACCGCTATTACATACATAGTTCAATAGATATAAAACTTAAATATTTTTTTGCCGGATGTTGACTTTTTACTAAGAGCATTTAAAATCTTAACCGCACATGACATTTTCGCCTAAAATATTAAAATAAAGTTACTCTGTAATATAGTTTCAAGTATTTTACCAAGCTAAAAATTCTTTCGAAAAATTGGTTTTAAAATCTAGCAATATTTTTTATCATCCTAATTGTTTTAACAATTATAATATTATTAATTATAATGAGATTTTCCTTTTTATTTGGAAACTTTTCAGTATGGTTGTATTCTGGTGTATACGTTTTAGGTAAGGTTTAAAGTACAAACTAAATGTACCTTTAAAAATATAAGATCAGGGTGTAACAAAGAAATTTTGGCTTACTAGGTAATTATCCTTATTATTGAATGCTTTATAGAGCAATAATTATAATTTTACAGCTCAAATGTGTATGAAAATTGATAAAAACCACTTGCCGCTGTCACTGTTCTCCTAACCTAACCTAACCTAACCTAACCTAACCTAACCTAACCAACAAATCAGATATCGTAAGCCGCATCACATGATCTCGCTTACGATGTTTTCGACGTCATCAAACCCCATGAATGGTGGTTACTCTATTTTTGAGGAACATTATAGTAATTAACGTATCAAGGGTGTTATAAGGATAATGTACGTCGACTGAGGGCGTCATTATCTTATAACACCCGTGGTGCCCTCCACGTGTAATGTCCTATTAGTCTGTTATTTTATTCGATTTTTTTCTATGTTCATTTTCGATCTATTATGTTCAGAACGATTTGATTTAAAAAGAGTAAAAATTCAACTTCATTTTGATTGACGGTAATAAAGGTTATTTGTGATTTTTATTTTAGAATTGAATTGTTTACATGGTGTTATAAATTTATAATGAAGAATTCAGATATTCTATGAATATCTATATATAGGGGTTATAGATATTCATAACGACCTATGGCGTTATTTCTTATTTAATATATCTCAAAATAGGATGGTTATTTCAAAATAACAGACTAGTAGGACATTAAAACTATATTGACATATACGATAAAATAAAAATCGATTTTCATTGAAAACAGTGTACATATTTGACTTCCTATACTTACATTATTAATTTATTAATTATTATTAATTCAATAAAAACAAATTTTTTAGTTTTTATTAAATTAATAATCCGCCGATAGACAGAAATCACATTTTTAACGACACATTGTAAACAAATTTAAAGACAAATTTAACGGCAAAATTGTAAACAAATATTTGTTTACAATTTTTATGCGGGATAGAACACCCCCGTTCTATCCCGCATAATAATCATATTTTTAAGTCCCACGTGCTTGTTTTGCAACTGTGCAGTACCACAATCCCTTGACATTTGCAGGTATAAATCCACCACTAATAGTTGCAGATACGCCTCTACATTCTGTATTTTCTTGAAAAGTATCGACTAATGATAAAATGAACTATAAAACGATTACATATGAATTTTCTGTAGACATATTCCACAGTTTTGATTATTAGCAAATATTATATTTTACAAATACATCTATTATACCGACGTAAATATTATGGTTTAATTTATTTAATTCATTATAAAGTAAAGTGGTATAATAATTTTAATTAATCCCCTTATTATACACATATACATCCTAACAATGAACTCTTAGTAAATATCCTGCTCGAAAAATATGCTTGTTTTCTGTACAGTCCATGAAAGTACAAAATAAAAGTGACAGTCATAGGTATTTCGATAAGAATAAATAGTTCATATTGGTGAGCGTTTTACTTATCAATGTTATTTAACAGGTTGATTGCCATGAATATTTTATGTATATCCAAATTGTTCCTGGAGCCGTGATATTTGATAGAATTGAAATTGGTTCATTATAATAATAATAATTGCATATGTCGCGAAAGTTATTTAGTTTTTTAATTTGCTATATCAATTATTTGCTACAGACGATCACTAAATTCGATAAATGAAGCTTTCACGGGTAATCCGTAACAGAAACATTATTTATATCAGAGGTTTTTTTGTTAGAAAGAACTAGTAAGAATATCTAATCAGAGGAACATATTTATAGAGGTTACAAATATAAAAATGCAAGACCGAAAATTGTTATTAATAAAGATATACAACTACACACAGGTAAGTGATACAAACTCGCAATGGATGACGGACAATATCCATCGAATCGCGACAAAGAAAATATTTATCTTTTTGCTTATATTCCGTCTCTGGAGAGTAAAATACTAAACTGCCAAGAATATTTGCCAAATATTGCTGACAAAAAAGTCCAATATCCTAAATTATATATAGAGACATATAGGGGAGATCCTAAATTATATATAGAGACATATAGGGGCGTATATGTATAATAGTAATAACTCTCCCCAAATAACCCCTTATTCTAACCGCAATGGTTAGCCTGAAAGTCAGAGACTTGTGCGGAAGAGGGGGTGATATATTATTATTTCGCTTGTGCGCTCCGGGTCGGCTTAGGTTTTTAAATTCTAACTACCATTCAGTTCAGGAATGAGGGAAATCTGGATGTTTTATTGAAATTTTATTTCCCACCAGTGGGGAATTGAATAAACGGGGAAGGAATTCTCCTAGGCGATTGAGCCGCAGAGTTCGACCACCATCCCCGAGATATAATTCCAGCCATAGTTGGTCAGACTGGTAGATTAGTAGAATATAAGATTTATGAACAACAAAGAGATGTTAGAATATCTAATACTGACCAGCTAATATCCAATAGTAAACAGATCCTGTTTACCAAATATGAAATCATAGTATAGGTTGAGATTAAATGGCTATTTTCCCAAACATTCTAGATATTATAGAATCAAGAATAATTTTACTATAAAATCTAGTAATATGTAGCATGACCGAGGTGAATATTCTTGGTCTTGAGTTTGCAAACTGCCGCGCAGTCAATAAACCGTTATCACCTGAAGGTGAAGATGAAGAGGATATAGAAGAGACGGCGAGAGGTACTTACATAGAGGTCACATGTAAAATATTAATGATATTGTATACGTGACTGATGAGGGTAAAATGACAGCAATGGTTTTACTTGATTTCAGTAAAGCATTCGACACTATATAAGCCATATAATACGAATACTATCGTCTATTCTTAAATCATGCGGAACCGAAACGGAAATTATATTTTGTAGAACATATTGATGTTTGAACATATTAACATTTTTTCAAAATAATTTGCCATTTTTCGTACATTCGAAATATTTTATTCATCACGCAGATCATGCGGTGACCTTTGAATTCAATATGTTTTAAAAATATGCAAGCAAGAAGATACTTCAACAGTTATTTCCAACCATTTTTACTATCAAATCCATTATTATTCAGATTATGATCGAGCTTTGATAATTTTTTATAGAACACCCTTAAAGTTGGGATTTTGTACAGTGAGAGGTAAATAGATGCATATATTTTGGTTAAGTATAAATAATTAAAAAGCTGCATAAGATCTAATAATCAAGTTAGGTTCATGCACTAACTATTATTATAGTGATGATTATAATGTAAGTTTTTTATTCAAAAATTTTCTGATAAGCTGGTCCCGTGCGCTTGCAATGAAAATAATGTGATTTTCACAATAAAAATGCATATTTACATTGCAAGGGCACAGAAAAAGCTTATAAGAAAATTTCGGGACAAAAAACTTATATTATATTCAGTACTATAATAATAGCTAGTGTATGCACCTAATTTGATTATCAGATCTTATGTAGCTTTTTAATTATTTATACTTAACCAAAATAAATGCATCTATTTGCCTCTCAGTCTATAAAATCCCAATCTTAAGAGAAGAACGATAGTAATAAATCATGATTAAATTAAATGTCCAAATCAAGACGCCTTAACATCAATATTTTACTGGCCCGCTTTAAAATTAAAAAATATTTGTTGCAAAATCTTGAATAAATAAACAAAGAACATATATTTACACGTACAAGAACATATTGCTCAAAGCAAATTAATCATATTTATTTTATATATTAAAAGGCGATTAATAATCTTGATAATTAACGCTCGCGCATTAAAATATCCAAATTATTATTAATTACTGATTTTAATGCACACGTTTGTTAAATAACTTAAATTTATATTTTAAATTAAAGCAAATAATAGTGATATGGGCCCCCCTCAGATGATTGTATGGTGTATGAATATTTACCATGATCTTGATAGCAAACAGTGGTGTCACTGGAGGCCACCACCAAAAGTATTTTACGGCTGCACAAGAGGAGGGGCGAGCTTCCTTCTTCTTGGCATTGGCGCTGGGTGGGCAAGGTCGGTATAGCAAATAGCGAGTATTAATTAATAAAAGATCTTAATATTCCTATAGTAATTCTATTATAATTTAAATTATAGTTATCGATATTTATTTCGTAAATAATTCGGGTATCTTCAGTGTATATGGATATCTATCACGTTCATGCTTTAATATAATCAATTTATTTGTGAACGAAAAAAATTACAATATATGCCAATATTAATGTAATCAGGCCTTCTATCAACTTCTATAAATATTCCTATAAACCTTAAGACGTAAATAGTTCAAATAAATATCTAGAAAAGGGCTGCAATCTGGCTTTGGCGTTTATCAATGACTTTTTTAAGGCTATTTCTATGGCACCAAACATGATATCTCTAGTTAACGATACTGAGATTTTGAACTTTGAGTACCCTGAGATCTGCCACTTAAATAACCGTTAAACCATTGTAACACTAATCCACCGATACACCTCTTATCCATTTCTGATAAAAATAGATCCCTATTAATTGTCTCGAACGCTCGTTGAAACTCCAGACTCATACACTAATTGGCGGCAAATTAGGTATAAGTTACCTTTGTAACCATTTCTTGTACTTAAATTAAGTAAGTTATACCTTGTAAAATATATCTTGTAACGTAAATTATGTCATCATCGCAGTGGCCTGATTCAGTTCTTGAATATTAATTTAGCATATGGTAACCATTTTCCTCTCCAGCATGGACAATAAGTAATGGTTGTCCTTTTGGTATGGGTTTTCGTAGTCCTTTGTCGCTATCATTAGACCAGGCATTTTTATGGGTGTGCGACGATCTATGGGTGTATACGTTTCATACATATAAATAATACGGTACTGTTTCATTCTTCTTAAAAAACTTAGTCTTAGATCTCGAGTATCATGACATTACATTAATATGGGCATTTGCGCCATCGGAATCTGACATTATGTAAAACTTTACGTAAACCTTATCTGCCCATATGGCATATCTTTTTGAAATTTTCGATGTATACGCCTAAGAGTAGATGCGTTTTTTATGTACCAATTTTGGACCGCTTTTTGCAAAAAATATTGTTCAAAATCATCGAAATTTGCTTTTGCAGACTTTTTTTTACTTATTATGTTGCGTTTGAAACGACGGTGCCTCATGAGCTATTTGCCTTGCTTAACTACATTCTTGAGAGTGGCTACACTAATTTCAGTTTCCTTCACAACCCCTTTTTTGCACTTTTACTAGAGGAATTAATTAATTTCCCTTTTGACTCCCTCCCTTTCTCTCATGAATCTAAATATATTAGCCTGATCAAATGGTGTTAACTAGTACCTGTCTCGTACATGATTCCGGTAGAATGTTTCTCAACGGAATTGCATATTGAAAAACGTAAGAAAACTCGAAATTTTGGGAGTTTTTCAGTCTTTCCGCTCGTTTGCAACATGTGCAAACGACGCATCGTACGGAAAATATCACGGTATTCAAAGTTGAAGAGAACTAAATTCCCTCTTTTTTTTGTAAATGGATACTTATTCTTATTATATCTACATAATTCTTATAAATCCTCAAGTCATACTTAAGTACAAAAAAAGGCGTGGGAAGATATTTAGCGCCGGGATTTGAGAGGGGGGATTAGTACTTCAATTTAGAGTTGGGAAGAGGGGTTCGATAAGTGAGGCGGTTCATATTGACAGGGGAGAGTTATTATTATTGAAGCCCTTCATATTGGTCAAATAAGCGTTTATAGGGAAAACGCATAAATGATCAGTATATACGTACCTATATAATATGTATATTGATATTGATATTATATATATATTATGTATATATGTATATATGTATATTGTATATGTATATTGATTATATGTATATTGATTATATGTATATTGATATATTGATTGACTATATGTATATTGATTTAAATATAAAATCAATGCTCACTAAACGCAAAATTTGATGCTTTACAAATTTTATTCGTTCGATTTTATTCGAGTTTTTAACGTACACTGGCTGTTTTCAAATGATAGATATCTAAAAGTGAGATTATTGCAGTTTTCACAAAAGTTGGTAATAATTGCCTTGTTTCCACTGATAATGGCGACCTTAGAAATCGGTCTAATTTGGAAATGGGGAGGTCATTCGACGTAGAATATAATGCTCTTTAACTTTGAATATTTTCCGTAAGGTGCGTCGTTTGCAACATATGATAGAAGAACCTGAAAAACTCCTGAAAATTTCGAGTATTTGGCGTTTTTCAACCTGAGCCGGTATTGCTACGAGGCAGCAAACTTCAGACGTGTGCTCAGCAACCCTAATAGTAGTTTCGAAAAACTACCATTTGATCAAGCTATATACACAATTTCGCTACTTTGTGCACTTAACACTTTACATTTTACAAGTGACTGAACTTTCCAAAATGAAACGCTTTTTCCTGGAATGTACATTGAATGTTATTTCACTGGAATATACCGAGATAATGCACTCCGTTGCCCCTCTAGGCGTCGCGTCGGTTCTACAGCGCATCTCAATGTCACGGCTAAGATGAGTTTGGTCAAGCTGTAGTTTGTGGGTGCACAAATATTTATAATTTATTATTAAATTTAATAGTATTCGAATCTTCCGACCAAGAGCCGAGCGCTCACGATTGTCGCCGAGGATTTTTCTAACATCAAAGTAGCTCTATCCAATTATTTTTTTAGTTATATTATATATATATATATATATATATATATATATATATATATATATATATATATATATATATATACCATATATATATATATATATATATATATATATATATATATATATATATATATATATATATATATATATATATATATATATATATATATATATATATATATATATACTATATATATATATATATATATATATATATATATATATATATATATATATATATATATATATATATATATATATATATATATATATATATATATATATATATATATATGGGTGATTCTACAAAAATATATAAAACTCATGTCAGAGGCTTATAAAAAACAAAAAAAATATTTGTATTTATTTCTTTTAACAAATAACGAGAATATTGTCTATGTTATAACACTCAATAGCTCAAATAGCCATAATTTAACTATTTCTATTTTAAATAATTAATAATATAAGTCAAATATCAGTCCCCTGGTATGTCACCCCATCAGTAGATGATATTACATTAATTATTTACTTTTCACTTTGTTTATGAGAAAAACAAGGATACCGTTTTTATATATAAGGAAGTATTTGCTCTTGTATCCACTGTTTGTTAAGTTTGTCTTTTAAATAAATTTTCTTAAAAAAATTACACAACTCTGTCACCACATTTAACCATCAGTAACCCTGTGCAAGTGAAAAATTTAAAAATCGCGCGATTAGCCGACCAATGATGGTAACTTATCGGTTCAGCTTGTTGATTGGTTTCAATTCAGGAAGATAGGACAAATGTTTTTAGGCTGCTGTTTTTCAATTTAGTTTGCAATTGATCTTAAAGGGCGAAGCACGTGCTCGGTCCAGTCACCTCGTCAGTTCTCTGGTACTTTTTTCTAAAATAATTGTTTATTTATTTCTATTAATAGACAGGTACATATTATTAGTTCCTTCTCTATTGTTGTTATGTTGTTTTTAATCTGGTATTTGAATATAAGGGAGAAACATACATTTTATTACATTTTGTCAGTCCCCTGGCACCAGTCCCCTGGCAACTTTTAACACAGGGGACTGACGTTTTCTCCAGAGGACTAACAAATTTAGAAAGATAATAATAAAATTAGTTTCTCCTTGCATTTTTAATTCATGAAATACATTTTAATATAAAAGTAATTTTGTTTTAGAGTAGAAGAAAAATAACATACCAAAAATGGCACCAAAAAAATGTAAAGAGTCCAAAGAAAATATTTTGAAGAAAAAGAGAGAAGCGGAAAGAGTTCGTTATGAGAAAATTAAAAATGATCCGGTAAAGTGGCAACAACAAAAAGAAAAGGAGAGACTAAAGTATTTAAAGAAAAAAGAAAAGGGACAAAGGAAATGTGTTTCAGAAATGACGCCTCGACAACAAAGGACAACACGAAAAAATTGGAGGGAGTATTCTGCTGCCTATCGAGACAAGAAAAAAGCATTATCCGATATGACTAACAACTTTCTGCGGAACACAACGCCTCCAATGTCAGATACTGAGGCAGCTGAACATCCAGAACCACCGAGGGAACCACTTGTCAACAACGTTTCACATCAAGTAAGAGAAAAAAGATTGGCTGAAGGGAAGAGACGCTCAAAACGACAACAAAGACGAAGAAACAAGGAATTAAGAAACAAGACTGAAGAAATCAAAAGACTGAAAAAAAGACTGAATAAATACCAGCAGAAATATTGTAGGCTAAAGAAAAACATGACTTTACCGAGGACTTTACCTACGAAAATCAACTCGACTGAACCTGCGAAAGAAAGTCCAAGTCCAAGGACTAAGATTTTGACACTTGAAAATGATCCCAATAAAAAAGTAGAACTAGTTAAAAAAGCCCTTTTTGGCGAAGTTATGCAGAAGCAATTACAGGAAAATTACTCTCAAATAAATACACATGCAGGGAAAAAAACCTTCCATAAATTTATTGGAGGGAAAATTGTGAAGAAATACAAACTATGGAAAATGGGAAATAAAACATTCTCATATAGGAGACTCTCTTCGAAAGGTAACAAAAAGAAAGATTGCACATTCGTAAGGAATTAATAAAATTCTTTGAAGATGATGCGACTAGTCGCCTTTGTGCAGGAAAAAAAGAGTTCATTGTCAAATCGGGTATCAAAAAACAAAAAAGATACCTTCTTGATACTCTCCAGAATCTTCATAAGAAATTCATTGTTAACAAGAAAATTAGTTATTCATTGTTTTGCCGATTACGTCCGTTTTGGGTCATATCTCCAAAAGTTAGTGACAGGGATACATGCATGTGTATTTTGCATGGAAATATTGACTTTCTATCGGCGCTACCTGTAAAAGAACTGCAGATCGGGTGGTAGCCAGTGGTGGTGATATAGCAAGCCTGGAAGACTTTGTTACAGTTATACAAGGAGGATGCCCCAATATTAAAATATTCAATATTGCTTCTGAAGAAATCGATCGAATGAATAAGATGGTTCAAGACAACCAATCAAAGACTGTTACATTTGCAGGAACTTTAAAGGTGCACCAGGTTACAGGCAATGTTTTCTTGTCCAACAGATTGACTATGAAATCTCTAAGTTGTTTTTGTAATGTAGATGGCTGTGGGCATTATAAAATAGGCACTATAGTTTACAAAAAACAAGATGTGATGAAAATAGCGGATGTTTTAACAGATTCCAGCTTATCTCATTCTGAAGAAGAAAACTCCAGGGAGAAATGCTTGGATGAATGTAACAAAGGTGAATCCAGCGGTTTAAGTTATAATCCAGCTTACAACAATGGTGACTACCTCTTAATTAAATTCCAAGAAGTTAAATACCAAACAGAATTTCGATATGCTGGAATTTGTTCCGGAGTTGATGAAGATGAAGGGGAACTGCGAGTAACATTTTTGAAAGTTTGTGATGACCACGGAGCGTTATTTAAATTAGATGAAAAAGATATTGCAGATGTCAAGTTTGAACAAATAATTGAGAAATTACCTGTTCCGAATATACACGTTAAAGGAGAAAGAGTTTTCTATCAATTTAAGAAACCCGTTAATATTTATCAGAAACATTAAAACGCTGTTATAGGTACTTTTATTTCCTGTTTTGTGTTCAGAGTATATTTCGTTTCCTTTATTTTTTATTTTGTTACTTGCGTTTCATTGTTTTTGTAATAAAGTTTTAGTTTTTAGACTGTAGTTTGTATTTTACCTTGCCCGAAACAATAACAATTTTATCAGATTGTACTAACATTTCAAACTATAACATAATTACAGTGATTTTCATGAGATAAAAACAGTGAAGTACATAAATTCAAATTACTTTACCCCAAAGCATAATCACAAGTTATCATTAATTTGTTATTATTAATCATATTCTAATTTGCTCTAATAATGTGGAACCTTATAGCGCCAGTCCCCTGTGTTACTTGATCAGTCCCCTGAATTAGATTTTTTAAAAACAGTTTAAAATTCAGAAAATAATTGATAACTTGAGTGGCCCCTAGACAAAATACATACAATAAACAAAATGCCATCAAATTCAACTGTGTTTGGGATTTTTGGTGAGCAAAAGTAGGTGTCACATAAAAACTAGCAAATTCGTCCTATTCCCGTAGAAACACCCATATATATATATATATATATATATATATATATATATATATATATATATATATATATATATATATACTACTGTCGATAGTATATATACTACTGTAGTTGACGACTGTCAAAAATGGTGAAGGAAATAAATTTATCCTGCTAAATACAGAAATGGCGGATGAGTTGATTAGACGAACATGAGTAGAAAGGAATCCAGCAGACCACACTTGACCTAGTTATTTCACGTCCATTGTCAATTAAAATATCATTTATGCACAGACAGTTTTAGGTAATTCGCATTCGAAATAAAACAAATGGCCATCGACATTATTAATTTGCTAGTTTTTAAATATTTGTTACTACAGGCTTGTTGTTTTTAGAAACAAAATATGTCGAATAAAATATATTTCAATACTGTATTCATTAACATGTATTAGAATAATTGGATCAACATTATTCTTTTAAAAAATAATTTCTTCACTTCTTTTAATGTATGACACGATCTAGGCCCCAATACACTAAATATACATGTTTTTAGGAAGTGGCAAGAATTGTGTGTAATAGAAAAATGAACATTTAAAAGACAGGATCACTTAAATTCCTATTTATTTTACTTAAATTCAATAATGGTATTAATTGAATTATACTGGTATCCACTATTTTTGAAATTATATTTTTTATATATGGGTATTTTACAAACGACTTAGATTTATAACAGATAACTCTAAAAATTGGAGCTTTCTTGCTCGTTAATTATTCGTAAACTCGGATTATATATTTAATTGACGAACTAAAATTATTATAGTAACAAAGGAGTAATAATATTCTGTACCTAATATGTATAAATATAGGTACCATCGTTGAGTGAGAAATTTTCTCACTCAACGGTATAATATAGCTAAAAAAAGTCAGGAACAGATAGATCCAATAAAATTAAAAGGATTTCGCTATATAAACTTTCCGAAATACAGGGTGTTGAATTTGAATTATTTTCCTTTTTTTTTGTTTATATTTTTTAGAGTTATAGACCTATTTTTCAAGAAATTTGTGTGGTGAATTCCACGGTGCACCAGTACTAATACACAAAATCTCAGTTCGACAGAGAGAATCAGTGGCGTGCATTTTACAAAAAGTATGTGTTACGCCACTGAATGGTCTTCAAAGTGACAAGTAATTTCAATTGTCCTTGCATTGTTCTGCCAAAAAGCATTTTTACGTGTTCTCCATAGTAGACACCGCTTTGGGCTTTTGCTAATTAATAATGCCATATAAATTTTCAAATGCTGAATATGCTGATATTGTATTCTATTACGGATTGTGTAATGGTAACGCCTTGGAGACCTCTCGGGAATACAGACTGAGGTTTCCTGATGACGACAGCCATATTCTCAAGTATTTACTAATATATTTCACCGGGTCTATGAAACTGGTAATGTAAGAAAAAACTCAATATTAGAGCACAGAAATCAAGAATAAATTTGAGAATAATCCGTACATTTCATAATAATCCTCGACTAAGCGTGAGAATAGCAAGTCAGCAGCTGCAATTAAATAGAAACAAGGTATGGAACCCTTAAATTATATCAGCAACATGCAAATGATATGCATGTTAAAAAGGCTTCAAAAGTTGCACCCTGGAGATGCGCAGAATGCAATAAATTTCTGCTATTGGTTGTTAAATCCAATCGGAAATGGTTTTGTCTCCAAGGTTCTGTGGACAGACGAGGCGAGGCGTTGGGAACCATCACAATTTACACTTGTGATAACATGAAAACCCACAAACTATTAGGTCGTCATCATTTTAAAATGAATTTAGTGTGAATGCTTGGTTGGGTTTTATTGGTAGAGAACTGGTTGGTCCTGTATTTTTGCCTCAACGTTTAAATTCCGATGGATTTTTAGATGTCATTCCCGTTGTTCTAGAAAATTTGGCATTACAGTTTCGTGTAGATTGTTGGCTGCAGTTAGATGGAGAACCCGCCCACTCGGGAAGGACAGTAGTAGGTTGGCATTAATGAGCATAGTTATGGTTATGGGCATGGCATTAATGGTTAATGAGCATTATCCTAACAAATGGATTGGTCGCGGAGGCCCTGTTCCTTGGCCAGCTTGTTTGCCTGATATTACTCCTTTAACTTTTCCATTTGGGGCATAATAAAAGACAAGGTATATGAAAGTGAGATCACCTCACGTGAATAGCTGCAACAACAAATTAGGTCCGCCTATCATGATTTATATCAAAATAGGTTCGTCATGCAAAAAATTAAACGTGCAATTAGAAAAAGATGTGAGGCCTGTATTGCGGCCAATGGCCTGCAATTTGAACAATATTTAAATGTTCGTTGATACATTAATGATACAGTTTCTGTTTAGTTTATCTAATGTTATTGTGCATTAATTTCATAATTATTGTTATTAAATCAATAGAATTTACAATCGATACAATTACAATTTGATACAATTTGATACAATTTGCTACAATTTGATACAATTTGATACAATTTGATACAATTTGATACAATTTGATACAATTTGAGAATAATTGGTTAATTTATCTGATATTGTAACAAAATGGTAAAGTGTAGGTCATAATTCTGTTCGGAAAGGGAATAGCAACCCAAGAAGTCCTTTGTTTATTATTCAGAGAATTCTAAGAAGGTCCACATTAAATGAGTAATTCATCTTGTATAGTGTGTTTTCTTTAAGTACGGTCTTAGCAAAATTTCATAGCTTCGTAAATGCATAACTTCGTAATCGTAAACAGATGTGTAACTACCAAAAAGTAAAATATCTCAAATCAATTGTAAAATTAACAGGATCCATAAAAGCGTCACGAAAAGAATCGACCATAAATAATAGTTGTCCGTTAGAAGCGTCACTTAATTTATGGTTTCCGGTTATGGGAAAAATGACCAAACAGCTAACTAATTGATGCAGAAAGAGTCCACATTATCTCAGAAATGTCATGTAAAATGTTTAGTTTCTATTTTGCAACCAGATGTCGTTAGCGTACGGGAATAGTTTCCGGAGATCATGTAAGGGGTAAAGTAGGTCCCGTAGGATTGGTGGAGATTTCACCCCCAGTAAGTGGTATTACTTAAAGGGGACGAAAGATCGACTTTGGTCCCGCCCAGCGAGGACTGGAGCAACAATCTTAGCCAAAATTATGCAGTTTCCGGCAGGTTTTCATACAGTAAATTCGGGTTTAAAGTCAAATAGTTTAATAAGTGGAAAGGCACTCAAAATTGTTCTATTAGAATCAGGTCTACTTAACCCTAGCGGTTAGCTTTGTTTTCATATGAATAGATTCATTATTTGCGCGACGCATCTGGTTGTGTCCAAATTTATAGTTTGTTTAGTGTAAATGTTTTATTGTCAGCGTAATTTATTCTGTTAAATATTAAATATATATCTTGGTTTGAAGTTATTTGAATTAATCTCTTGACCAACGAAATTCAATATTATCCGACAAAGTTAGTTCGTGAATCTTAGTGATGGTGTGAGGTTTAAGCCATACAGGATTAACACCGACATCATGAGAGCATATGAGGTAAGCTAAATCTCCATGTATCAATATTAAGATTTCCCCTTCTAACTTTAAAGCATACGCGACGAACCCAGGACTATGAGATCATGTGTGTATATATTTATGTATGTATACATATTTTTGCAAACCCCGACTCTCCCTTTCATTTCAACATCGGTCAATCTGGTAAAACCCCAGTGGTTACAATATTAACAAAAAATAAAAAAAAATCAAATTCAACATCCTGTATTTCGGAGAGGGATCAAGTACTGAAATAGATTTATATAGCAAAGTCCCTTAAATTTTATCGGATCTACCTTTTCCTGAATCTTTTCAGAAAACAAATTTGACACCATGTATATAGCTTGATCAGGAGCTGCTATATCTCAGCCGTCATTCATGTGATGATACTGGAGAAAAAATTCTATCTACATATATGGCTAAAATAATTCGTTATAAAATATTTTTGAGTTCCCAGCTTCATCCCCAGGGCGCGCATTTGCTATAAGGTTTGAGATAAACGTCAATTTCTACAAATATCTTCGGTACAATGAAGGTCGAAAATAAGCTTTCTAGAACCTCTGCTCCATCCTCTACTAATTTTGTTTAAATATTTTTTTCAAATTACCGTGGCAAGGCAGTGGGAGGTATAAATATTTGGAATGTTTAAATTGCTGTAACTTAAGTTTGTCTTAACGGAATTTAAACAAATGACAGCTCATCAAAGAAGGGCTATTTAATTTAATTTATTATTTTTAAAGGCAACTTTAATTTGTGTGTCCAAAAATAGGGGGTGTGATTTAAAAAAATGTCATATTCGGCCCATTTTCTCAAAAAAATTAAATATAAGTCTATATATTTTATGGTGTATTTAATAGCCCACTAGTTCAGGAAAATAAATAAGGAAACAGGAGGTCAGATCTCCTTCAAATTTAAAATTATGGCGAAAATAGTAGAGGACTGTCAGATTTATTAGACGCCTTCATTCTCTCAATCACATTAATTTGCTCAAATATAAATAATAAATTTTAAAAGTTTACAAAATTACCTGTAAATGACATTTTCGTTACTCATTTCATTATTATTTCATTCTTATTATATTGTTGGTAAATATGATAGGTACTAATATAGCGAATATAGCGATAGGTTATAGCGAAGTATGCCATGATAAAACAAGTATGATGATAAAGCAAGATAACTTATTAATATCATAAAGTTTCTGATAGTTTTAAAGTCAGTTTTTAAACTATTGTATAAATATTGATAATCACACGCAATAATCTTAATAAATAAATCGATAATTAAGAAATTTATCTTTAACCTAATGTTCAAATTTTCTCTCGTGGTATTGAGTGTATCGATTTTCCCGGTTCTAGTGGCCGCTATTAATAAATACGATCGTTTCTATTTGAACTCTAGATATGCTATTGATCGCATTACCAATTTGAGCTATCATATCTTCTCGGGTTGCTAGTCGAGTTTTATATACCAGGTCCTTTATTCTGCCCTAGATTTAAAAATGCATATAACATAAATCGGGGAATATTGGTGGACCGGGAATCAAACTGTCTCTACTAAACCACCGCACCGGTTGGAAAATTGTTGAACATCTTGTACAATATGGGAATAATGGAAAGTCAATCAATGTTGAGAAATCAATATTGAGAAATGCAAGTCCTATCATTGACAATATTAATATCCTTTGTTAAACTGCCTCCAAATATATGCGGACCGATAATAACTCCTAATCGGCCGACAACCCAAGAAGATATGATAGTTAGAATTGGTAATGCGATCGATAGTATATCACTAGTTGAAATGGAGGAAGCTGTATTTATTAATAGAATCGGTTGGCCACTAGAAGACAGGCAAATCAATGCATTCAGTACCATAGAAAATAATTTGAACATTTAAGGTAATTTTTTTAATTTTATTACCAATTTATTTATTAAGATTTTTGATTGTGACTTAATATATTTGCAATAATTTTAAAACCGATTTTAAAACTGTCAGAGAAACTTTAATGATAATAATAAGTTATTTTGTCTTCCTTTCATAGATCCTGGCAGACTCGTTATAAATTAATACCTACCATATTTAAAAACAAAAATTGTAAAATTAAGAAAAAGTCATTTACAGGAAAATTTTTCAAGTTTTAGAACCCATTATTCATATTCGGACAAGTCAATTTGATTTAGCGAATTAAAAAGGCGCTCTCCCTGTGGCACTCTACTGTTTTCCATAATTTTAAAACTGAAAGAGATATCGACCTCTATTAATGGGCTATTGAACACAAAAATAGGGCTGCATTTAATTCTGTTTGCGAAAATGGGCTTCATATGACGTTTATTGATATAAACTTAAGTTACAGCATTTTAAAAAATCATAAAACCAATATAAGGACCAAATTATTGTATGTAGGTATTCCATCATGCAGGATTTATGAAAAATAAAAATATGTTGAGTTATGATTTCATTTGTTGAAATGACAATCATGACTTACACACGAAAACCAATTTTAAGGGCGTCAGGTAAATTTTAATAAAATTTTCTAACAGAAACGCAAATCTTACTAGTTATTTCCTTAAAAAAGACGACTACATACTAAACTCACCCAATCGATTAAAATCCAATGCAAAACCTATACTAAAATTTGACATAAGTGGTAAACATTAGCAAATGCAATTGTATATTTTGCATCGAAATAAAAATGTTTATAATAATTTTACACAAAAAATCAAATATAACACTTCTATAACTTAAAAGTACGTGCATTCTGCTACTTACAGAGATGGTGAGGGTGGTGGTGAGAAGAAATAGGAGCAGGGAGGAGTAGACGGAGGTACACATGTCTGCTATTTCACATCATCATGCCACTTCACTCACTCGTCCGCGCCCCAGCGAGCTTCGCGAGACACTGAAATCTGAAGTAAAACCCAGCCGGAGACGCCGTCACTTTGCCCGGAATCGTGTGCGAAGAGCCTGACTCCGGATAAGATAAATAAGCATGCACTCTGCAGACAAACGATGGTCAATTCATCGGATGATACAAATAGTTGCGGTTCGTTATGGTAATTCCACTAATTCCTCAGTCAATTTGGATTTCATGCGAGGACACTGAACATTCACTTAATGAATCTTGATGAGAATTATCGCCTCTGTAAATGATTGTGACAAATAATAATAAATACTATTTTCAACTGTTTTCAATGAATCAATAAGAAAAATTTTATTATTCAGTCTTCAATCAATACAATGCCGTTGTTAACAATAATACGTTACTAATCTTAGCGGCGGCACTATTAAGTTTTCGATGGTTATATTATGGTAATTGCAACAATTGCAACAATTTCTCATATAAACACGCAGCCTAATTGTCAGTTAGTTAACCGTGCCATAACCGTTAGCAAAAGTACCGGCCGTGTCTATCGGCCGTGCTTTTAATTAATATTTGTAATGCACAGTAGGAACAAAAGCGGGTAATTTTTTTTCAGTTTTTTTATTTTCTCTAATATCAAAATGAATGCCATTTATCAAAGAAAAAAATTTAAAGTCTTATAATAACAGGCATGTGATTTGGAAAGTTCCAAAGGGCTAACAGGCTAAGGGTCACGTGAACTTGAAATAAAGAAATATATTTTCTGCGTTTTATGCTGCACGTCGATGAAAAGAATGAAGGTTTGTGTCGTAAAACCAATAGAATTTTGGGGATAATTTCAGAGAAAAATAAAAACGTTTTGTGAAAGTGTAAGAAAAAGTTGATAGTGCAATTTTCTAAATGACAAAAAAACGCCCAATACCTACTACTACCTACTTACTTAGGTTTGCTATGCGTTTTGTTTTCCTCGGACATTGTCCCTTTTTAATAGCTCATAAACTTCTTAGACTTTTTAACGTATTGTGTACAGTTTCAATAATTCGTCATTAAATAAATATTTACAATTAAAATGTAACGATAATAAAATATAAAGCCACAGAAACGTTAAAGTGATGTTTTGCGTAAAACAAGAAACCTAGAAAAATGAAAACTGGATATATACAGGGGTAGTAAAAATTTAGGGCCTACTTCATAAAAAAATTTCTATCGAGTTTCAAGCCTGCAAAGTAAGAAATGCGCACAATGAAATTTTTGAGAAAATAAAATAATTCATACTAATATGCTCGTGCAAGTTTAAATTAATATTCGTATTATATTTAAAATTATACATCTTTGACAGTTACCAAATTTTAGAATTTTCTGACATTTTTCGATTTCTCTCTTTGGGTATACCACAAAAGGTATACCATATTTCAATCTTACACCGTTTTTTAGGAATACTGCAGTATCATAATAAAATATATATTTAAATAAAAATAATGAGGTAATACTTTTTAAAAAAAGTTTCTGTGGAAGGAATCATGATGTTGAATATGTGCACATTTAAATATTTATTAAATATAAATTAGTGCCTCATTAATAAGTAATAAAATTAATGCAGATACTGGTGAAAATCGTTTTTGGAAATAAAAAGGTTTTCTCTATGGTGCACAATTTCTGACAAGCACTGTATAAGATTATAAATACCATTTTCTTCAAAATAATATCTTTCGCCTTTGTCTCATCGCAACTAATTAGCGACAAAAAAAAACTACGTATTGTAAGATACTCTACTAATTTTTTAATAAATGTGGTAACATTTTTGACTTGCTAAGCTGATATAAACTTAGTATTTAAAAAAAATCGCATTGACGTTAATCGATGGCAACTAATTAGTGACAAAAAAATACGTAGTTAAAGGTAATCCATTAATTTTTTAATAAATTTTCAAGCAAGTTCATATAAATTTAGCAGGGCAACTTGTTATTTTTTTTTTAGTGAAACGCCCCATGGACGTTGAGAATTGTAACTAGATTCAATCTATCTAACAATTTTTTCTTAATAACTAGACTTAGCTGTTCAGTGGATGGGTATCCAGTGACGCACTTCACATATCACTAATCACTTGGTTCATGTGATAGAGATATTATGCTTAGAATTTTAGAATTTAGAATTCTAGGCACTTTTACTGTCACTACATCAATTCGAACGGTTTTAGTCTCTTTAGCCGTCGAACAAGTCCGTTGTTGTCAAGTAGTGATATCTCTTCGACGTTTTCATGGTTTTCTAGCCTCTTCTGATGTTTGCCTGCAAACCTCTTAATCTCATCTTCAACCATAGGCATATTCAGGTCACGATAGATGTCTTCATTGCGAATGTACCACGGTGCTTTGACGATGCTTCTGGAACGTTTGAATTAATTTAATGTTGGATTTCTTAGTACATCCCCAGAGTTGGATGCCATAAGTCCATATAGGCTTCAGAATTTGCATGTAGATAAACAGTTTGTTGTGTATTGACAACTGACGCCCGAGGAGCCAATACATTTGTCTGAATTTGAGGTTTAATTGCTCGCGTTTCTTCTTCACATGTGTTTTCCATCGAAGTTTTGCACTAGGGTCATGCCTAGATACTTTGCTTCGTTGGCATGTGGGATTGTTTGCTGGTTGACAATCACTGGAGGATAGTCATTTCTTGTTGGTGAAATTGACATGATTCGATTTCGCCTCATTTAATTTGATGCGCCATTTCTTTGTCCAGGTGGTGACATTGTTGACTGCTGTTTGAAGTTTGTTCGTGGCTGACTGTATGTCTTGGTCAGTAGCGAGCAGAGCAGTGTCGTCGGCGAATGTTACCGTAACAACTACGTCGCTTTGTGGGATGTCGTTGGTGTACAGCAGGTAGAGAACAGGTCCAACAGGTCCAAGGACACTGCCCTGAGGTACTCCAGCACAAATCTTCTTGAGGTCAGAATATTCTTCTCCATATTTAACTCTGAAATGATGTTCAGTAATGTATGAATGAAGAATTTGGCTTATTTGTCTTGGCAAATATTTTTCTAGTTTGTATTCCAGGCCCTGGTGCCACACTCGGTCGAATGCTTGGGCCACATCTTGGAATATCATAGCGCAGATCGTTCTCTCTTCTAGTGCTCTCTCAATTACATCGGTAATTCAATGCACTTGATCCATAGTTGGACGGAATAAGCTGCTTTTCCTCAATGATTGGTTTGAGTATCTGCAAAACGAGCTTTTCTAACAGCTTGGATATACTTATTTAAAAAAAAATGTTTTTAGACGTCTATCAATATTAAATATTTTTTTATTCTAGTTGCCCTGCTTACTTTACATCAAGTTAGCAGCGCACCCCGGGAAAAAAACAAAAATAGCGACAAATTCAGTTGACTCGCAACTAATTAGCGACTAATAAGCGGAAAATGTTCGGCATAGTAATTTTTCGATTTGCCCATGTTGCTCTGCTAACTTTATATGCCTTTTTAGTTAATGTCAATGTCACTGTCAATAACAGTTTTACATTTATTTTCAAAATAATATCGATAAACGGTATTTTTATTTTTATATTAAAAAATCAAAGTATTGGAAAATGGTTTGCTCATTAGTGCGTTATAGTCCAATATAGTCCTTATTAACTTTTTTTTGTATAGGGTGGATTAAATTCATTTCATATTAAATTTAAATAAATTTCATATTAAAAATATTTTCAGATATACAGGATCATCAACTAGAATGGAGCACCGACAGTGAGGCTTTTTTCTAATACAACACCCTATATATTTTTATTTTTTAATATTTTATTATCTTTTATTACTATTTTCATTACACCTAAAATCGATATTTTCGCAGATATTTCGGCAGACATTTTCATAAATGACTTATGCGTGATGACATTGTTCAGCACAATATTCATGTTTTCGTTAGATCTTTTTTGCAAAATTTTGAAACACGGCAACCTATTTTTTAACGCATTGATTGGCGCAACAATTTTTTTTTCAGAATTTATGTTTGGGCCACAGATTTTTTATTAAATTGAACCCCTCATAGTTTTCAATAAAATTTAATACCTTATAGTTTTTTTAGTCCAACGCCAACTAGGGGTTGTCTGTTTACTGTTTTTGAGATAGAGGATGGTTAAATAAAAAAATAAAATAAGTTAACCAAATTGCAGCTTTCATTCATGACAGGAATTATACATAACGAACAAAAAAAACTGTTGTAAGACATTCTCAGATCAGTAATTCCATAGATTAATTCCATTAATTAAATTTATTCCATTTCTCTCTTGAATTAATCAGGTTATGAAAAGCAAGTAAGTATGGATTAAAATGGCATATTCAACTGAATAGGAAAAAATTGACGTAGTTATCAATGATGATTGAATATGGTGATGTAAGGTGACTAGTTAAAAAAAATGGAAATTGGTGTAAAATATTTACTTCGATAAGGTACACCTCAAGTCGTTAACAATATTAAATCAACTTTGATTAATTCAGTGTAATGACTGCCTAGATAGAAACATAAATTAATATCTCATTACGAACCGTTAGTTCGTAATGAAAAAGTCGAAATATCTAGGAAAATATATATTTTAGGTATTATCGAAAATTTAGAAGACATTAACGAAAACTAAGTAAAATTTACTTTTTATTTCAGAAGTAAAATAATATACATTTTCCATTTGAAAAAATTTAAAAAACGTACCGGGAAAATCATTAGAATGTCAATTGTGTGAAATATACACTATTTTAAAAATTTTTGTTTGATAATTTTGATGTGGAAACATCTATTACGGCGATATGAGGGTAAATTTTGAGAAATGGGACGGAAATGTGAAAGCGGATGAGACATCATAACCTTGTTGCTTTGTTAGGGCGGCGGTTAACGTGCACATGAAGCAAGTGCAAGTACAATTGACACTGGGCCCGTGTGGCAGTTAAAATATTAGGGTGTATGTGGAATATTGTCATGACATGAATTGTCTGAAGTACGTGATTACCAATTAGTCAACTAAATATAATTATCTACATACATACGTAATATATATATAATATAAAATAAAACTATTCTTTTTAAAATTATATTTATAAGAAAACCGCATACGAGATGTTTACACATCAGTCTCGAGTACTAGCAAACTCTCTCATTATTTTGTGTCACATCTTTTGGATGCATTATTATAGAATATTGTACAGACGGGCATAGAGTTTCTACGGTAAACCTTGTCGCATACATAATTTTCACATAACTCACCACCGCATAATCGAAAATTAATAATTCGTATGACGTTGGAAGGGAAATTTCACACAGATTGATAAAATTTAAAAATATATAATATAATTTAAAAATATATAGGGTGTTGTACTAAATAAAACATTATACATCTATTTGTGTATTCTGCCACAATTGAAAAAAAATACAAAAATTATTAAGTCAATCTCTGACAGATTTATACCCTGGTTCCGAAATAGTGTGGAGTGATTCATACATAATATCACACCACAATCACAATTGAACGGTCTGCCTATTAGTGTGCAAATTTGTGTACACTCTATAGAAATGGTGGGCAGAACTCATTAGTAACCGGGTCTACCGCTAGGTTCGGCGCTATAGCAAATGCAACGTGTTTTCATTGGTGAGTTTTAGGCGGTTCTAAATTAAATGAAATTTCATTGGTCAGAGGCAAAGACGCGGGATTTCGTTGGTTATATCGATGCATGCGCTGTTTCATGCATGTTTTGACGCGACAGTGGCATTTCATTGTGTCTTATGCACGGTTGATTCGCGATATAAATTAATTATAATATTGTGTTATACGCGAGTGTTCAGTATTTTTATGCGATGGAAGCGACGAATGCGAGTAGTAGTGGTTCTAAAACATTCCATCGTAGGCGACCGAATTTGACAGGAGGAGAACTGAAATGACCAAAAATGTATACGAAGGAATCATGGAACGGTATTCTGGAATCACTAAATCTGAGGCAGTTGATATATGCGCTTCGTTGACAAAAGCCTGTGTGAATAGTGTGTTTCGTGCAATTACAGACGAGGAACCCATTGCAAAAAAGAAGAAAACGGAAACTCGTAACAAAAAGAAAATTGAAGTCGACGAAGATGTCAAATACGCAATTCGCCGGATTATCCATGGTTTTTTTTTTAAAAATGAGATTCCGACACTGAAGATAATTTCACTTGCTATTTATGATGATCAATCTTAACCCAAGTTATCTCGGAAAGTTCTTTTGAGAACTATACACGAGATGAATTTTCGTCATATAAAACGAAATCGGAAAAGTCTTCTTATGAAGAAAATTGAAATTGTTTTATGGCGAAGAAAATATTTGGAAAACATGCGAGATTTTCGGATGTCAGACAAAAAAAAATATTATGTAGACGAGACTTAGGTAAACGAAGGGCATACCGGTTCCAAAAGTATGGCAGGACTGCAATGTTAGTAATAGAAGACAGGCATTTTTAGAAGGATACTCTACAGGACTCTATGCATCATCTGGAAAAGGACGACCGCTGATAATTACGCATATCGGAAGCGCATCAGGATTTCTGGAAAATGGTTAAAATGTGTTTGAATCGCGGCGAAAAGAGATTATCATGAAGATATGACAAGTGAAGTCTAAAGAAAACGAAGATAAAGAAAACGTATAGAGTATACATATGACACATTTTTAGAACCATCTAATAATAGTATTTTTATTAAGATAATAAAAAAACCATCACAAGTACACTTAAAAACAATATTAATAACTTGGATATTTTATTTCATTTTTTTTATTCTGCCCCCTCTAAAATGATACGCCTATGGAATTTCTGTCCCCCCGCCCTCATGTCTCTGAGCCGTCCATATGCTGGTGATGAATCACTCCAAACTATTTCGGAACCAGTAGAAAGGACCCCAGGAGAATTTATATTTACTTTGAAATTATTTTATGTGTATTTTTTCTGAATGCTTATAATTTTTTTTAATATATTATTTTAAGCTGCTTATTTTTAAAACACTGGATATAGAAATATATACAAAAAGCTTCAATGGCTGGACTACCACATTTTAAATAGAAAAATCATTTAAAACCGGTTTTGTATATTGTTTACAATGAATTGTGAAAAGTGTGCGCTTTACCCTTGATGATCTGATAGCTAACTTTGGCTATGTTTTCCGTATCTAAGGAACTATATAAGTAAATAGTATCCGGTTGTATTTTGTTTTAGTAGAGTATTTTGTTAGAGTATTAACAATTTTTTACTAATATCAATTTACCATATTATGTGAATTTCTTAATTTGATAAAATCCTTCTACTATAATATCATAACATCTTATATTTATCTTATATACACATCTGAAATTGAAAAGATTTTGATTTATTTGCCTTAATAAAATATTTGATTTATGAACTTTTCTCTGATTGCCTAACAGTTATAATCTCAAAGCTTAACATTTTAATTATTATATTTAAATTCAACTAGTTTAATAGTTTTATGTATTTATTATAATAGCTATTTGTTTTAAGTTGCATGAAACAACTTTATTTCGACATTTCACTGATTATTTCTATTATTTAATGCAATTTTGTGGTTGCCATGCTTAAGAATTTACCACATTGTCACATTATTCCAGTGAGCTACGTACGTTTTGCTCTGTCTCTTTTTATTAATGATTTTATTTTATGATACATGTATTATTATGGTATGTTACTAAAAATTTCTGGACTCGGTTCTTGTTTAATCCAAAATTTATTCCTAGTACATTCGACGTTCAAAAATACCTACAGGGCCCGATAAATACAGCATATCAATCGAAGATTATCATTTATGCGACTATTTTTAATTTTTGTTACTGGCTTAACAAATTAAGAATTTCACTCTTACAAATGGAAACACTACATAATCTCTATGAGGTTTACCTATTTTAGTTACGAACTTAATGTAATGTAAAACTAGATATAATATTTCTTCATATACAGATAATAGTTATTGATGAGAGGTACGCGCAATGATTACTTACTACGTAGTAGATTGTGATTGATGATGCAATGAAAAACATTGTTTTCATTTGAAATATTATATGAACATATCATGAAAATGTATATAAAGGGGCTACGTACATGGTTACTCCAATCATTTAAAACACAAAGATCATACCTATTTGTTTATTAAATTCTTGAATTGTTGAGATGGTTTGAAACAGCGTTAGTATTTTTGTTCTTGTTTAATTCATAAATTGTTTCCCTAATGTAACTTTAATTAGTGGCTTACTTATATATAGTAGTATTAGTCGTTGTATATACACATAAGTGAGTAAATTAGTTTGTTATAAAATAATATCAATTATAAAACCAAATCGGAATCATAATTCGTATATTTCTAATGTGCCGAAAGTTATATGTCCGAGGTCACACCAACCCGATAAAATGTAGTAAACCAATAGACACGACAGAACATATTTTATACAATATACCACGGTGACACATGACCTATGATGTAATAAGAAATTCCAGGACGTCTTAGAACCACAAAAATCAAGTAACACATCGTCAAGTAATACGCAGCACACCTGTCATATCCAGAAGTGCAAATGCTACATCACTCACTAAAAAATAAAGTAAATAAAAATAAATATACAAACACCCCAAAACAAAGAAAACAAAAAAATATCTAAATATTCAAAAAGAAAATAACCAAGAAGAAAGAATAATAAAACCAAAATTGCCTCATCGAATCAAAATCTAGACCACGATCAATCGACTTTTCTTGATATGTCGAATAGAATAGTTTCACGATTAGATGGAACAGAGGTATCCATAATATAATTATTTTCTTTTGTGTTAGATCTTATCACTTCCACGTAGAATAGAACCTCAACAAAAATTCCCATTTATGTCTTACTATATAGTGTGTATAAGGGCTTGCAGTGTCTGTACATTACAGTAATTCATGCATGCATGGGTACCGAGAAAGACTCTGAATTTATTCAAGCTGTAAGTATTTTCCATAAATAGTTATTTCGTGCTAGGGGCATATTGAACGTGACACTGAGATGCAAGGTTGTAATTTTACATCTTTAAATTTACACCAGTATATTGTACTCCTTTTATGTTCTTTTGTGCTGCTACCACATATTTCCTGCTCTTTAAATTTTTGCTTGACAAGAAATATAATAGTTCGCCCCCCCCCCCCAACTACTTACAAGTACCAAAGTGTGTGGTAAGTACCAAAATGGATTACAAAATGGTGGTGGTACAATAAAGACTCACTTATTCTGCCCAGTGCACCAAGTATATAGTTAGCAGCATAAAAAATAGCACCAATATAGTACAAAACCGTGGCATATTCAAATACTTTAAAATCCGACCTAGCGTACTGGAATCAACGCGTCTATCCCTGTAGAATAAAAGCGGAAGTAGTACAAAATCTGTAGTTAGCAGCACAAAAGCGAACATAACTAAAACGAAATGGTTCTATATATAACTATGTAAAATTCCAATCTTAGGTCTCCGTCAACGCCGCGCTCTTTTATATCCTGAGTTCTTTTATCTCCCATGACAAAATTGTTTTTGTTTAATCAAAAGTTTAAGAGTTAAGATAGAGACGCACCAAACGTCAGAGACGCAAAAACGCACCATCTCCCGTAGTGTAAATCTTAAAGGAGCACAAAATATATGGTTATTAGACCAAGTTGAATGTAAAATGGTATGTGGAATGTTTGTTAATTCCACCGAGTTGCGTTTCCAACTCGATGGCTATTACTCGACATTATATGGTAGGAGCACAAAATATTTGGTGAACAGCATTAAATGGTGGCATATTAAATTGTATGTAAAATTTCAACCTTAGCATCAAATAGCACTTCTTCGGTCGTCTGTAGTGTAAAAATGAATTGAGCACAAAATGTGTGGTCAGTTGCACAAAGTAGCACAAAATGGTTGTATATTTAATTCTTTCTCTAATGTTTGCATATCTCTTCCTGTTTCTGTGCTTGTTTATTGTGCATTGTCCTCCTACATTGCGGTAACACTGCGGTAACAAATTTTGTATTCATAGTCACCAAACCATATTTTTCTTTCTTTATGTCGCCTGTTATTGAATATCTACCATGAAATAGAAGCGCTATCGCCCAGTTGAAGGAACCGAAGAAAGTATTTAGATATGTGACTCTCTTTGCACAATGCTCATCTGTTTCAAAGTGTAGATTTACCACTAAGGGCCTCAGGTAGCTTCTAGTGGAGAATGTCGGGAATTCCAGGGGTCATATGATTGAATATGAATATGATTTGTTGAAATGGATCCTTGCTATCTATAGTAATTCACCTCTCATGCTTTTAACAGTTTTAACAGCAATTTCCTGTTAAAATCATAAATTTATGCATGTATTCTTTTTTATCATTAGCGACAGTTAGGGACATAGTATATAGAGGTGATTTACTCTGCTTACATTTGATCATGCGGAGTGTAATAAAATGAGTGTGATAGCAGGGTTAGGAAAAATTGTAGAGCAATGAATAATGGTACAAGTTTGGCGACCCAAACTGGCGATGAAAACTAAGCGATCGGTATTATGGCAATGGCAAATGATGGCATTATATGGATAACCATAGTACAATGGTTATCAAACAAGTGGTCTGTACGATCGCGTGGAAGGGAGAAAGGAACAATTACAGAGCAGTTATACATACAGTGAGCTCGTAAAGTTTGGAATAAATTCAATTAATCGTTATTGAAGGATTTTCACAGGAAATCCTCGGACACGTCAACCTTATTTTATAAAATGTCACTTTTTTCAGCCATCGATTTTTTTTTGTTTTGTTCGTTTTTGAGCTATGACGTCTACGACAATTTTTTTAAATGACAACCCATATTTTTTTTCACGGATTTCGATAGAGCACATTTTTCTGAGTGCGAATATGTCAAAAACATAGTACCTTTAACATTAAAGTTTTCGAGATATTCGGTTGCAAAGTTTATAAAATGTACCATGGCACCATGCATAAGCTATCGGGCGGGTCAAGATTTTTAATAGCTTATTGATTCTAATAGCTTATAGCTTATTACATTTTAAAAGATTAAGGAGTAATATTATTTATTTTGGTAGCTTATCGAACATTTTGAAAGATTTGGGAGTAATCTGTTTAATTTTTTAACAACAATTTAAACAAATAAAAAAATATTTTAACAAATAAATGATAAATAATTAAAGTAAAAAATAAAATCAGAGTAAATTTTCAAAGTGACCTCCATTCACTTCCTGGCAATATCCCATCCGCCACTGAAACTCCTGCAGAACCTTACCAACAGTATCGGGTTGAATGGTTCGAATTTCATTGCGAATTCTGTCCTTTAATTCTTCGATGATATTTGGTGTATTGAAATAGACTTTGCTCTTTAAATAGCCCCATAAAAAGTAGTCTAGGGGAGTGAGATCTGGAGATCTAGGGGGCCATTCGACAGTTCCCCTGCGACCAATCCAATGGTTAGGAAATACATGGTTTAAATAATAGCGAACGATCACTGCAAAATGGGGTGGTGCACCGTCTTGTTGGTACCATATCGTGTGATGGGGCAGATCTGGATCTACGTCATTTGGGTAAAGTACCGCAAGTGCAGGGACTAAGTCGTCTCTTAAAAATTCTAAATATATTTCACCTGTTAATACGCCTTCAAAGAAAAATGGGCCCAAAATACGATTACCTACAATACCAGCCCAAACGTTAACTTTTTGTGGAAACTGACTACGAGTTTCCATTTTCCAGTGTGGATTTTCAGGAGACCAATATCTACAGTTTTGCCGGTTAACTGTGCCGTCGAGATAAAAGGTAGCCTCATCAGAAAAAACAATATTGCGTAAAAATCCGTCGTCATCAATCAGGCGTTGCAACATGGTTTGGCAAAACTGTAACCTACGGTCAGGATCATCTTCGTTTAACTCTTGGACCAAAACCACTTTATACGGATGCCATTTGTTCAATTTCAAATATTTCAAGACGGAGCTTTGAACTATTCCGTTGTTTGCCGCCACTTGGCGGGTGGGTAAATGGGGATTTTCTTGAAGCTCTAGTAGAACATTCAATTTAACATCTTGTTGCACTGGTGGACGACCCGTTCTAGGGCGATCTCTCGTATGACCCACTTCTAAAAACTTTTGTTCTATTTTGCTAACGGTGGACTGTGTAATTGGTTCTCTGTTTGGATATTTGTTGTTAAATAAACGGCAAACTTCTACTTGTGTGCGAGCTCTGTCCCCGTAACCGATCATCATCAAAATTTCGATTCTTTCCCTTTCACTCAAACGACGGACCATTTTTAAATAAAATGAATTATGATGGAATAATGATTAATCAACTTACTTAATGATATTATTCAACTGATTAAAACACAAACTTGCGAGGAAAAACTTCAAAATTGTGACAACTGTCAAAACTGTTGTTTTTCCTGCGCTTTCTTGATAAATGATTAGCATTTGGTCATCGCTTGTATAATTCATTCTTAAAACTTTGCAACCGAATATCTCGAACACTTTAATGTTAAAGGTACTATGTTTTTGACATATTCGCACTCAGAAAAATGTGCTCTATCGAAATCCGTGAAAAAAAAATGGGTTGTCATTTAAAAAAATTGTCGATGACGTCATAGCTCAAAAACGAACAAAACAAAAAAAAATCGATGGCTGAAAAAAGTGACATTTTATAAAATAAAGTTGACGTGTCCGAGGATTTCCTGTGAAAATCCTTCAATAACGATTAATTGAATTTATTCCAAACTTTACGAGCTCACTGTATATGATTAAGTACACGGGAACATAGATCTCGACTAGTTTTCGGAACAATAAATGTGATTTTGTATCAAGGAACTAGAGTAAATATTACGTTTTCAGACCGAAATGTTGGTTGGTGTAATTAGTCTTGGAAGTGTGGATGGACAAAGAGGCCCGCAGTCCGATTTTTAAAAATTTCAGTGGACTACGGATCAGTTTCTTAACAGTTTCACTTGAGCTCGGCACTTCTGTCGAGAGTTAGCGCTGAGGCTTGCTGCATAATTTAGAGCACGAGAGCTGCTTTTAAAGATGACTAATAAGGATAGACTCATTGCGGTAATGTCAACTTTGTCTAAAATTTTGTAAGCTATTATCAAGGAAAAAATAATCTTATCTCGATCCTAAGCAGCTATTATCGCGTGCTTAATATAATTTTCGCAGTAATAAATGTACAATAAATGCTTTTACTGGTTTATTGAATGTTGTGATCAACGGTCTGGCCTGGAAGGCAAAGTTCTGGCCTTGCCCGACCCAAGCTATTATGTGCGATTTTACTAAAGCTTTTGACTCTGTGATATTTTACTCTATATACTTTAACATTATGGTATATGGTCGAAAGAACTGGATCTGTTTGCTTCTTACCTTATAAACAGGGTGCAGTATGTGAGTTCCGATGGAATTAACTCTGCCGTTATTCCGGTAAATAAAGGAGTGCCTGAAATATCAATATTATGACCCATCTTATTTTTGACCATTATCCTCCCTAATGTGGTTGCCAAAGATCCTCTTGACATATCGTGAACGACATAACGGCGGCACATTCTGTCTGAATAGAGTTAGATGATGATGCAGGTGCAGGCACTTGAATGGTTTTAGACTGTCAAGCTTAAACTAAACGCGAAAAAAATCAAACTATTTGCTTTAACTCAGATAAATGGGCTGCTGACTGCTATGATGTTACAGGGGTTATCTTTTGATATTCAGCTTACCTTCCCGATTGTTTTGTATTGCACCAGTAATATAATTGTTTATCTGTTAATGTACTTAGAGTGGATTCCTTTTCTATTTTCGTTAGCCATATTAATTATGGATATATTTTTGTGGTAACTAAACCAAGGCTAGTAGAATCTTTAGTCTACAGAAAATGACTACACGTATAATCATTAGCACTCCTGCGCACCCACTGCCAACCTATTTTTAAAAGCCTAAATAAATATAGTTTAGTTGTCCTGCATTGTTATATTGCAAAATTTGCTGTCTATATAGCACAATATAAAAATCATTTAAATCATATTGCTATCTATATTCATTATTATAGCACAAGGCACGCAAACGATTGTGTCATTTACTACCAGGATTTTAAAAATAAAGAACAAACTAGACGGAAGACTACAACGCAATTAATAATCGATTTGTATATAATCAAATACATTTTAATAAGAGGAGACAGAATCGTTTACGTTTTTGGCTGACCCAAGATCGTTCCATTTTAGTCGTCCATCTTTTTCTCTCCAACGGCACATTTGCCAGGCTTACTGTTAAATGTACTTGAAGTCTTTGAATGCCCTAAGAGATGTTCAATAATATGACAATTTCAACGAATCTTTCTTTTAATACAAAATGTTATTTAAAACAGCTTCATGGTAAAAATAGTCTATTATATTGCCTTATTGAGTTAATAATTATTAATGGTGAAAACCGAAAATGTACTGTGCCTTGAAATATAATTCTGAACAACAGCAACGTCGCTTGATGCGTTTTATTTTACGTCAAGGTCGATTTATGAACGGAAACAGATGTTTAGTGGTTTCCGAAGCGCCGTTGTGTATTTATGTTTTCTGTAGTGTGTTCTATGAATCTTTGTATTTATTGCGATTTAGATGAAGAATAAGTGCGTATGTAATTATGGTGCATTCTTGGGTAGTTTGTTAAAAAGAAGGATCATTTAAGTCCGCAAAATGTTACTTTTCATCGCCAAGTATTTTCAAGGTTAGCTACAAGCTCTATTAGCTTACATTGACCAGGTGCTCTGATCAGAAGAAGCAGCGGTGCCGAATGGTCGCCACCGCAGCCGCCTTCTTCCATTTTCTCTCGCACTCATTGCACTTTTAAGAACAATAATAGATCGGCTCTAGCGTTTTATGAATGAACCGTTGGGTCTCCCCGTGTTTAAAAGTATCTGTGTATAATGATTTAGTAGCCAAGAATACTTTACCACTTTAGAAATTATTTAAACAGCGTTTATTAGATCATTATTTTTATAATATTTCTTTATTTATTGAATGTTCTTCTCTTGTAACTTAACGTGTATACCTGTGTACATATGGTCAATAAACAATATACGAGTATGAGTATGAAATCGAAATATGCAATTTGTTTTGTATCTGTGACATTCTGAATTTCTTAAATATCGAGAAACTAAATCATTGTATCGTAACTGTTAATAATGTGTTTTTATGTTAATAATAATGATACCATATTTCAACAATATACGACAAATGACAAAATGTGCAATTCGGACATATTTATAGATCTTAATGTTATTAAATTATTGTAATAACGTATACATTATTTCCGTTTAGATCCGGCTATAGACGCCAGAACAAGTTTGCAAAATTAATGTCAATTTGTTTACAATCCAAGGAAGCATGTGTTCACCAAATATCTATGTAGATTCGCGTTGACTAAAGGTGGAACAACAGGTTAAGTATCACATACATTTATATCATTTTTTGTATCGAATTTTCTGTTCCTGTATAGTAGGTAAGATAGTGGAGTAGTTTTGTTATAGATATAAATATGAATTTTGCTAAATATATTTTGCTGTATAATTATGGCCATTGCTATTATGCCAATATTGCCAATATATAATTATATTAAATCAGATATATATATATATATATATATATATATATATATATATATATATATATATATATATATATATATATATATATATATATATAGATATATATTCCCAGCGTATAAAGTGAGCACCACATGAAGGAAATTCACGGTTCAAGTGAGGTCCAACACAAAGTGAGGACCGATATACGGACTTCACATTGTTAAGTCAAGTCGCTTAGAAGTAAGTTCTACCACCATAAGTTCAGATTTTACAAAAAAAAATGGGCCTCAGTTAGTAAGGAAATCGTCTTAAATAGTATATCTTAGTTTGGCAGTCCTCCGACTGAGGGCGCTGTCTCGTGAGTATATTTTCTTACGTTCGTTGTATTCTCGCTGTAGCGTTGACTGAATCCCGACACACATAGTGAGGACCCCGCACGTGGCAACTGTGCATGGACCTACTTTTGTACTAGATACATGCTAGAGCTAGGATTCAATATATGTAGCTACTTATTTACATAATCGCTGAGGTCTTGTCCGTGCACTGCGATAAGACAAATGAGGCTTAATGAGTCTGATCTGAACATACCGCATTGCACAGAAATAGGTTATTGAGTTATAACAGTTCTTGAGTAACCTCTGACAGGCTTGTGTAAAAAAATAGTATATTATGACCATGATTTATCTAGGAAAAATTTTCACATTATCACAAAAAATGCCCAGTCTTGATAAGGAATTCACATTATAAATATGTATTACAGATAACGCCATAAATATATTTGGTTAAAAGAACTGTACTTTAAAAAACACTTCTGAATTATTTTACTACTTGTGGATCACTGAAAACTGGAGTTAATACATTTTTATTTGGGTTTGTTCAATTTTGATACATGGTTAGTGGAGTGGATCGAGGAAACTGGTTCTAATTTCAATACTCCACTTATGGCGCGCCAATATTCCGCATTCACCTTCTCATTAATATTTTTTTCTCTGAAACGAATAATATGACCTCTAGCATGTCATCTCTTATATTTTTTTTACACAGCAGTTAGCTGATGTTAATAGGTACACTCTTCAATAAACGGGAAAAAGGCCGACTAACCCCTTACATCTCGCTTCCGCTACATTCTATTCACTATAAACACTTGCCGATGTCGGCGAAGCTTGTCGGGGATGATAAACAGTATCGCCATCGTTTTTGGCGTCATCGAAAAGGGTGATGACGCGGGTTTCTTCATTGATAACGAGAAATGCTCAATTCACCCGTTTTTGGGTGGTTTTTGACCGTTTTCGGGGGGTTGCCCCCACCCAAAAAGAATTTTAACCCGCGCCATCGTGATCAGCTTCCTCGAAAAAAACGGGGGGGAGGTGGTCTGGTAGCAATCTAAAGTACTTCCATATTCGTCCGATACACAGAATGTACTAGTGCGTGGGCACTGTGCACCTACTATGCGTTATTTGTAACTCGGGGACTTGATCAATTATTCTGACATTTGGAACATCGTTTTTCGACGTGCAGGCAGAGATATGAAAATATGGTAAAGAAAGTCTTGTATTGCACCACAGAGGGGTAGACTTAGGGTATT
>CAXKVY010000684.1:55000-77500 GCA_964058915.1 Tetropium fuscum
CAGATATTAAAAATCTCGTAAAATGTACAGTGGAAAATTAAACATGATTTTTTTAAATGGAACACCCCGTATATTTTTAGACCAAAATAATTACCATAATTTTCTGAATCCAAAAATGTGTAATTGTTATATAATCAATCCACCTGTTCGTGAGATATTACTAAAAACTGATCACATTACGGGTGTCAATTATAAAATAAGAACATCAAGATACCTCTGGAAACAATGCATATTTGCATTGTTTATTTGTTGACAGATGTCATCCAGTTTTTTGTGAGATAGTAGTTCACTCTCTTAGATATTAGCGTAAAAAATACGTAGTGTTCGTAAAGAAGCAAGTTATTTTGAAAATGGTATATTCATTGGAAGAGCGAAAAGAGTTACTTGAAATTTATATTCAGTGCAACAAGAATAAGTCTCTTGCTCGGAGGGAGTATGTTAGGTTATTTAGAGAAAGGCTACCTCCTTCCAAAAATAGTTTTAAAAATATTTATGCAAAGTTTAGGAATACCGAATCTCTGAGAGACAAGAAAAGGGAAAGGCGAAGAACAAAAACAGGAGAAGACACAGAACTCAACGCGTTATTATATTTTGCTAAAAATCCATCCAAATCATCCTATGCCGCAGCAATAGAATTGGATATATCACAAAGAAGTGTGACAAAAATATTACATCGCCATAATTTTAAACCATATAGTATTTTGCCCGTTCAATATTTAGACGACAACAACCTTCAAGACAGGTTAACCTTCTGCAGAGACATACTTGATAGAATAGAGAAAGATGATGAGTTTCTAAGTCATGTCTTTTGGACTGATGAAAGCAGTTTTTCTACTGCGGGAACTTTTAACAGAAAAAATGCACATTACTGGGCAGCGGAAAATCCACATATTGTAAAAAAAATAAAAAAACAAGGATACCAAACTGTAAACGTGTGGTGTGGCATCCACAAGGATGCTATTGTAGGTCCTGTATTTATAAATGGGCCCTTAAATGCACAACGTTATGTGGATATGCTTCAACATCCAGTTGAAAATTATTTAGATAATATTAATTTAGTGGACAACAGATCTGTTATTTGGCAGCAGGATGGAGCACCACCACACTCTGCAAGGAACGTCACCGAATACCTAAACAGAAAATATCCTATTTGGATAGGAAGGCACGGTGTTATACATTGGCCCGCTAAAAGTCCGGACTTAACACCTCTGGATTTTTTTCTCTGGGGTACGATAAGATATATACGAAACTGGGGTTTTTAATAATATTAATGAGTTAAAAGAATGCATACGTGTAAAAATTGAGGAATTAAACCAAAATGGTGATATATTTCAAAGGGTGAGAAGCAATTTTATAAAGCGATGCCAAATGTGTATTCAGAATGGTGGTGGTTACGTGGAAAATATTTAATTACGTTACGTGTACATAAATAAAATTGTGTTACTCTATTGTGTTACTGTATTAATATTGACTTTTATTTGTTTTTATTAGGCTTATGTTGTTTATTGTTATTACTCGTTACTGTTATTGTCACCTATATATTATTTATTTATTATCAAAATAAATGGCATTATTTCTAGAGGTATCTTGATATGTTTTTTGTTTTATAATTGACACCCGTAATGTGATAAGTTTTTAGTAATATCTCATGAACAGGTGGAGTGATTATATAACAATTAGATATTTTTTTATTCATAAAATTAAGGACAGTATTTTGGTATAAAAATATACGGGGTGTTCCATTTAAAAAAATCATGTTTTATTTCCACCCTATATATCTTACGAGATTTTTAATATCCGTGCTCAGATTAAAAAAATTCATCAAAAACCGCGTCCACTCCTTTTTTGAATGAGTTAAATCGGCAAAGGATAAGTGAGATAAGGAGGGTGTCAATCTTAAGAGACTTACCCTGTACAGTACATACTTATTTTTATACATTTGTATGATTACCATACCTCGATAAACTGTATTTTAAAAATTCTGCATTTTATGAAATTGCATAAAAAGTACGTCTTGGCGGCTGCCCCCCTCTCCCCCCAAGAATATTTTCTAGCTGCGCCACTGCTGTACACCAACGACATCCCACAAAGCGACGGAGTTGTTACGGCAACATTCGTCGACGACACTGCTCTGCTCGCTACTGACCAAGACATACAGTCAGCCACGAACAAACTTCAAACAGCAGTCAACAATGTCACCACTTGGACAAAGAAATGGTGCATCAAATTAAATGAGGCGAAATCGATCTGTGTTAATTTCACCAACAAGAAATATGACTATACTTCAGTGATTGTCAACCAGCAAACAATCCCACATGCCAACGAAGCAAAGTATCTAGGCATGACCCTAGATGCAAAACTTCGATGGAAAACACATGTGAAGAAGAGCGCTCCTCGGGCTCCTCAGGCGTCACTCTGAGTTGTCAATACACAACAAACTGGTTATCTACAAGCAAATTCTGAAGCCTATATGGGCCTATGGCATCCAACTCTGGGGATGCACTAAGAAATCCAACATTAAATTAATTCAAACGTTCCAGAATAATGTACTTCGAAGCATCGTCAAAGCACCGTGGTACATTCGGAATGAAGACATCTATCGTGACCTGAACATGCCTATGGTTGAAGATGAGGTTAAGAGGTTTGCAGGCAAACATCAGAAGATGCTAGAAAACCATGAAAACGTCGAAGTGATATCATTATTCGACAACAACGGACTTGGTTGACGGCTAAAGAGACTAAAACCGTTTGAATTGGTGTAGTGAAAGTGCCTAGAATTGTAATCTTAATATCACATGAACCAAGTGATTAGTGTTATGTGGAGTGTGTCACTGGATACTCATCCACTGAACAGCCTAGTCTAGTTATAAAGTGAAAAGTCTAGTTATAAAGAAAAAATCGTTATAGATAGATTTAATCTATTTACAATGCTCAATGTCCATGGGGCGTTTTTCTAAAAAAAAATTTCTTTATTTTGAAATAACATATTGTGACAAAATATGTGTTTGTATACAGGGCGAGTCACAAATAAAATAGGGTGAATTTTTAAAAATCGATTTTTTTCTATTCAACTTCTACGTGGTTAAGCCAGTGCAATTTTACTTTTTTTTAATAAGTCTAATTGTTTCATTTATACGTCTATGTAAATTATTTTTATCAAAGTGATGTTGGTGTAGTATGATAGAAATCTGCTCTTCTGACGATGTTTTGGCAAATAACTAATGAAAATATTTCTAATATTGGCAAATCTAAATTATTTTCTACATGCAAGCCTTGAGAGAGACCAATTTCATTTTTAAATTTGTATAATATAAATTATCTTCTTTTTCTCACAGATTGACTATATACTGTGTTGTCTTTATAAGTGGAAAATTCCGGGGTTTCCTCCAATACATTTTCCATAATTTTGAAATGAAGATCTTCTAACTTAATTTGTTGGAAAAACGTTATACCTTTGTAGTCTTGGTTGAAAAATTATTTATTTTTTTAATTTTATTTCTGAATAATCAATTAATGATTTTGTCTTTTATAGCAAAAGTTTCGAATTCATTTGAAATTTGTTCTCTATACTGTATCCAACGAGAGAACGGACTTGCCGGATCTATTATAAGAATGGCAGCAGCCAGAGACGAGATAAATCCACCATTATCGCCAATTAAGAAGAATAAAAGAGGCCAGGTAAAGAAATATAATAATAAATATGTTTTATTTAATACGCATACTATTCACCACCAGTAAACCTGGTCAATGATTTATTTTTGTTGTTAATTTTAGGTCGTGCATCAAAGTCAAAAAATAATTATAATAAATTTATATAAGAAATTAAAGGAAGACAATCCGCAAATGTCGTACGAAGAGACAGTTTTAATTTTAATTAATGCTCCGTATCATTCGGTAAAAATGGAAAAAATACCGAATAGTTCTTGGAGAAAAAACGACATAATCCAGTGGCTACAAAGTAAAGGAAAAGAAATCGATAATACAATGGTGAAAGTTGAACTACTGCGCATCGTTGGGCTAGAAAAGGAGAAATATAACAAATATATAATCGATGAAACGGCCAAAGAACAGAATAAGATTGTACTCAGACTTCCACCGTATCATTGTGAACTGAACCCTATTGAAATGGTTTGGTCGATGGTCAAGGGGTACGTGAAAACTAACAATAAATCTTTCAAATTACCAGAGGTGAAACGATTGCTTGAAGAAGGCATTGCACGAGTAACATCTGAACATTGGAAGAATTTCATTCATCACATTATAGAGGAAGAACATAGGTTTTGGGAACTTGACCATATTGTTGACAGTTTAATCGATGAAATCCCACCACTAATAATTCACGTAAATGGTCAAAGTGATTCTGATAGCAGCGATACAGACTAATTTAAATTTATAATTATATGAAAAAATGTACTATTGTTGTAGCTAAATATTAAAAAAAATTTAAAAAAAATAAAAATATCATAAAATGTCTCTTTTAGGAATATTTAAAGTTTATATTACTTTCATAACGCTCATACATTTATAATAAATTTATGTTAAATAAATAAAATGTTTTCATGTTTTCAAAATAAAATTTATTTCACCTACTTACGAATTTATTTCATCGAATGACGGTCCTGCGTAGCTCGTTACAGAGCCCCTCCTCTTTAGTCGCCGATGCGCAAAGCAAGTCCATTCTCTCGTTGGATAGAGTATAGTTATTTCGTCACAATTAGGTTCATATTTATGGTTGTTTATTAGAGTTTAATCTTGATCTTGAGATTCAATCTCAATCGTTTGCGGCTAATATTTTAAAATTTTATTTGGAACAATCTTTGAAATGATTTTTATGTTAAGTCTGTGTTTTAGTGAAATAGTTCGCATTCTATTGTACTATATTTAGACTCGTCACTACAAAGAGTTCTAGATCCATATTCTTTTTGCTATGGGGTTTCCATGTGAAAGTACAGCGCGGATATCATATGCACTTGCGTCTGTTGGTAATAAGAACGGTTCCTCAAAGTAATGGTATATTCAAATTGGAAAGGATATTAAAGCTTGTTTTAATTCATTAAATAAGTTTTTGCATTGAGTATGAAATAATTTAGTCATTGGTTTTGATTTTTGCAAAGTTTGAAATAAACCGTCTGTAATAATCAGCTAGTACTAGAAATGACTTAATTTATGGGCAACTTAATAATAACGTCTCTGGAAACCAGGCAATGTTCATTTTGAATTCTTATGTTAATATAAAATTACTCATCATATGAATAAATGTTGCCCATCATCCTTTGAAGCGCTGATGAAGCATTTTTCAATCCAAATGGCATGTGTATAAATTCAAAATGTCAATTTTCGACTGTAAAGGCGGTCACTTGAATACCTTTGGGATCGATTTCGATTTTGTGAAAACCTGATGCTAAATTTAAAGTAGTAAAATATTTGCATCGTCCTAATTGGTTTAGTAAGTCTAAAATGTTCGGAAGGGGATATTTGTCATCTACTGTCACCTCATATAATGTCTAATTATGGTATAACTGTTCTAAGATTTTAGAGACCTGTGTTTTTACCCCTTCCTTGTGAATTTATGGGAACTTATAAGATTTTGTATAGGTTTAGCAGGTCACACAATAATGTCGCTTTGAAAATAGTAATAAGAGGTAATTCAATTGCGGCAATAAAATATAACAAATATAACAAATTAAATTAAATTATATACTCATACAAATGAACAGCGCATAAGCGAAAGCAAACACTTGCCCACAACAAACGAACAGAGTTTAGCTAAATGTATACCAGCTACGCGTTATCGTTATGTTATCGTTATATTTAAATAAATAATCGCCACAAAAGTTTTAAGTGAAATTGCAATAGACACGTCGTATTAATAATTATCAGCTATCAATAACTAATGAACTGTGTCGAATTAAAGTATTAATTTGAAAGTATAAGTGTCAAAAGAATTTCGAGATTCATAGCTAAGAACCAAGGTGTAAAAGTAGAGGGAACGCGCCAAACAGATAGTTAAGTTATACGTCAAAAGTTGGAATTAGCCGTAAATATATATGAAAAATCCAAAATTATAATATGTGATGATCAAGATATAATAGTTTATAAGTGTAGTTATAAAAATTACAATTTATGAATCAATCTGATTGATCAAATTAAAATACAAGAAGGAAGTATGTAACCAGGAAGTTGCTTTGTTTTTTAAGCTGAGAACTTACCACTTAACTGTTGGTTGTAGCAACAACCAACGGTTTTTAAGAAAGTCTAGTTACGGCGATCAAGGCAACAGCCACGCTTTAAGTTATGTAAAAGATAATTAGTACAAAGTAAATATATGTTAAGATAATCAATTTAAATTGGTGCTAAGTAAGCAGTAATACAATTACATACGGTTTTGCAGTAAAGCTGCGAATATAAGTGTTTTTCGTCTATTGCAAAATTTTACAAGTGCAAAAGGAAGCAGCTTGGTAGCTTCCCAGCTAAGTGAAGGCAAATTGCAGTTTAATACCAATCAAGGACAGGATATAAACTATCAAAGTTAGATTATCAAGGGATAGTAGTTTGGAGACAATAGCAGCAGCAAGTGAGTTAAAATTAGGGGTAGATAAATCCCAAGGCGTAAAGAGTACGAGCAGAACCAGTCAGCATTCCAGAGGCAGTGCAGCGATATCCCGCTAGGTGACACCAGCACCAGAGCCCAGCAGCGTAGTTCACTGGTTCGCGTATAGTGCAATCGAAAGTGACAAGTGATTAGTGGAGGTACATAAATAAAAGATTAAAGTATTAATAACAAGGTAATAGACAATCAAAGATTTGCTAATTTAAAGGAATATTGTTCCAGATGACTTAGTTCCATGTTAATTATATTTTAAGCTCAGTAGATTTTCGCAGAATAGTTATGGGATTTTATATTTCATTAAGTATCAACAATTTCTTATTATAATAAGCAAAATCATATCACAATAATGAATAGTTAACTTCCATTTAAACAAATTTAATCAACAACAACTAAGCCTAATTGAACCCCCTCTGAGGCAAGACTACTTGTAGCTCTAAAGTGATCCTTAGTTGATCCCAGTTAAATTAAAATTTAGGTTCACTAGAACTGGCGCCCAATTGAAAATAAGAAGGATTCATCATGGAACTAATAAGAGAGTAAGTATCCAATAATCTAATTAGAACATTATTTCTCTATCATAATATTTCTAAGATAATATCTCCATTTCAAAAATATATATAAATTATAACAAACTTATTCAGCCAATGTATTATACATAAAAAGTAAAATAATTATATATGATATATAAAAAAATGTCAGTCAGATATCTGTCTGTCGCCTTGAAATAAAAAATCCCGTAATACGAAACATAGAGGAGTACTCTATGTTACTCTGTATACTTAAATTACGCCCCAATAAAATATTAAACTATTAACAGGTTTAAAAATGTAAAAAGCTAAGGATGTAGCTGTAATGTAAAAGAAACATATTGAAAATCGGCAACGGTATTTAAATTATCAGAAATTTAAATCAGAAAACAAAAATTAAAATAATTTATTATTACGTTGCAGTGTACCTATAGGTACCTCAACGATAAAACTTATTAAAATTATTTCGAATATAACACACTTGTTTATTAAATATAATTACGCAAATACACGACAAATATAACAGATTGGGAAAGAGTTTCACATACCTACGTATTTTTCCATTAACACCCAGTTGAATAATCTCAATAATGTTCTAAAAGGTAGTTTATATAAGGAGAATTAAGTAAAATTGAATGATTTTACTCATTATTTATCAAAGGGGTGTTTGTAATGGGGAATTGCTTAGAGACGATAACATTCTCCCATCACGTTTAACTGTCATCAGACTACTAGTGTCGTGTAAATTAATTCGTGTCGTTAGGTATCGATAGGTTAGTTATTGATCGATATTTTGTTATAAATAGATAGATAGTTGTCGACCTATGCGTATCATGACGTATTTGATCTTCTTTAAGCAATTTCACTCTACGAATGGATATATAACAATATAACATTATTATATAAAAATATAATTTACAGATAATAAAATTAACGACAGATTTTTTTAAATCAACATGAACAACATATCAGATACACAATGGGCAGGCCACTTCCAAGAATTATTAGAAGAAATAAGACCAGAATTTATTAAATAACAAGAAAAAATACATTCCAAAATTAGGATTCAATTGGAGATGACAATGGTAGAAAATGTCATTAAAGCGACCAAGTTAAAAAAAAGCACACAGACCAGGAGGCATTTATTCGGAATTAATCAAATTTGGGCCACCGAAACTACTCGAGATGTTAGGATGAAATATGTCTGAATGGTGAAAACATTCCAAAAGAATAGCTAACGTATCCTATTACCTTCAGTCATGAGAAAGGACCAAAGAACGATCACAAGAACTATCGCGGTATAGCTGTTATTTGTACAACTGGAAGAATATATTCTAGAATACTGAGAGATCTTATAAAAGAGGAAACCAAAATGAAAAAACCAGAGGAACAAGCGGGATTCCAAGCAGGTGAACAATCGATAATTTGTTTACCATAAAGATAGCACTAGAGAAAAGCGTACGACGACATAGAGAAACACAATAGGGAAAAATCCTACGACAGTGTTCCAAAAGCGCAACTCTTGGAAATAAAGGATATATAAATAATAAAGGAACTAGATATAATAGTACAACCCAATCTTATTCGAGCAACCATGAAGATGTATCAAGATAACAATACCAGAATTAAGAACGGTACGAAGTTTATTGAAGTATTTTAATACAACTAAAGATCTACGGCAAGGTTGTTGTCTATTTCTTACTATCATCGAAATATATCTCGACAGGGCCTTAAAATGATGGACAAATGCACTCAAAACGATGGGACTAACAGTAAAGAATGACAAGCTCTTTGCTCTTTATTTCGCCGACGACCAAGTGGTGATCGCCGAAGACCAAGATGACTTAAGGTACATGTTGACGAAACCGAATGAACATTATGAACGGAAGGGGATGACAATAAATAAGAAAAAATCAATATCTCATGTTAGAAAATGGGGAAATTGAAAACTTACCCTTAAAAGGAGAATCTGTTCCGGGAGTTAAATCATGTAAATATCTTGTTGTAATATTAAACAAATATGGAAGTAGTGAAGAATGAATCGCCCATAGAATTAATAAAGAACGGAACATTACAAAATGTTTGAATTCAGAACTGTGGGATCAGGATATTAAAAGTGAAACAATTTGGGATATAAGCCAGAAAAACAAGAAAAAGCTAGCAGCCACAGAATGGACTACCTAAGGAGAAGTTGCAGAAAACTCTCGGACTGTCTCGAACATTGTCGAGTTTGAACGACAATGTTCGAGACAGTCCGAGAAAACATGCAAGTGACACCCAATATAATAGAATCAGTTGATAAAAGACAATTTACGAAGGTCGGACACGTAAAAAGACTGGACGAAAGCCAAGATCCACGAAAAATAGTGGAATGAACTCCACCAGAAAAGAGGAAGATTGGACTGCCAAGAAGAAGTTGGAGAGACGACATCCAGGAGGCCATGGATGCGAGAGGCCTGAACATAGAAATGTGCTACGAAGGCAGCGACAGATGTATAAATCTGAGATTTTATTCAACCGACATCACTAGGCCGTTGGTCGAGGGATTCTTAAAAAAAATTAATTATAAATAATTGTATACCTAAAAACTATGTATGATAATATAGTAGCACATTTTGAGGTATTACATTTAAAATAAAAAAATACCAAAACAGATTGGTCAAATAGGTATTTATACATTTTAAAGGAACGGTACAGAAAGAGATAGAATTGTTAGAAATGGAAAACCCGAGTGTAAAAACAGCGAGGACGCCTTCAGTTTTATTTTTTATATGATTTTATAGGACTGGAAGAATATTTACAAAGTAAATAACTACTGTTACATGAATATCTCATGAAATAATTGTTTACTTAATTGGGACATTATTTGTATAATCTCTTATGAGTTATTGTAATCATCTACTTAGTGGAATATTTTTTTCGTTGACAGAAGTAAGCCGATATATTTTATGTTATGGAATACAAGAAATAGATTAATGGCGCATTAATATTTATTACTTACTTCAACAGTATCTGCTTTATATGAAAGCGGTATTGCGAATCTCGAAGACAAGTAATAAGGAATCACCTTGGCGCCTCCAAGAGCTGACCACCGAATACTCTCTGGCACCTCTCGCCTTACCAAATCACTGATACAATCTTCCCAGGAATTTATGCCCGCAACCATACAGATGTAATATAAGGACATGCATAACATGTCATGTACACATAAATAAAGATATATATCATGGCATATAACCAGCATTGTTATTTATGCAATTTATTTCGATCAGTTCGAAAATAAATAAAAGAAAGTACTGGTATATAGAAATAACTGCTAATAAGTATTAACATTGCTTTCTAATAAATAGAATAAAAATCCATCTTTAAAATAGGTTCGACAGGATGTTTTTGTCAACAACAAATAAATGACGAATTCGATGTCAAATGACGGAAGTAAATTTGGAGATTTGTCTAATTGTAAGTCGAATTATTGCATGGCTTAGTATTGCAGTCTGGAGTTCAGTAAATAAATAACTTTCATATTAACGTATTTTGTGATGCGGGGAGAAGATGTGTGGCGCCTATATCTGAGTAATAATATATGTAACAGTGATTTTCAGTGGCTGCCACATATATTTTACAGAGGGATGCATGTATATTGCATAAGCCGTAAATACATATTTTTCTTTCCATAAGGTTGCGAATATTCTCTTCAATCAACTGTTTACAAAACGCTTAAAAATAAATAAAGACTTGTAAATGCAACTTTTTTAACCAAACAGCATCATAACCGTTTTCCAGTTGATATTTTCTGCAGAACAAATCGCTAATGTTGAGGCAGTAAAACATATACAAACGCACGACGGCGTAAAAGGGCTAACAATATATACATATATTTTTTTTAAACAAATTCCGATCGACAATTGTCCGAGCGGTAATTGTCTATTTTTTTTGTGTTTATTTATTTAAAATACCAGATCAACAAATTAATGTTATACGTGGTAGTGTTTAATATGACGGTACATAACAATTAAAAATAAGGACAAAAATATACATTTGTTTTAACCTAACATTAGTAGAACACTATTCGGAATCGCTACTGGAGAGCAAGATATCTTGTGGTAGTCGTTTTTTAAGTCTATTATTACGAGTCTTTTCACTTAGGTTTAAATTTCTGGCACTGATACAGTTGTTTATAGTTTCGAAAAAGGTTTTTGCACTAGATTTTATGAAGACTTCAATTTGTGGCACGTCAAGCTCCCGATGGATTTGACTGTTTCTTATGAACCACTGAGCATTTACTGCTATTCTTAAAACTTTATTTTGAGATGTTTGCACCTTTTTAATATTTGTTTTGCTAGCAGTTCCCCATATCACACAGCCGTAAGTTACCAAAGGCCTTAAGATAGATTTATATACTAATGTGGCGCACTTAAGTCTGAATTTGGATTTTCGGTTAATAATGGGATATAGCATTGATAACCGGGCGTAACCTTCACGAAATTTCTTGTTAATGTGAAAACTCCATGTTAGTCGTTTGTCTAAGTAGACTCCTAGATATTTAATTGCACTGTCTGCAGGATTCCATATTATTTCCTCGCCGTTGATAATAATATTGATGGGGTATTGAGGTCTCCTTAGGGTGAATATTTTAGCCTCACATTTGGATGGATTTAATTTTAGTTTCCATTTTATAAACCAGTCCTCTAAAATATTAAGTGCATTTTGCAGTTTGTTTGCAGCAGTATGGATATCAGGATCTTGTGTTATAATTGCGGTGTCATCTGCATACATGGTTATTGTCGATGTCGGTGGTTGAGGTATATCATGCACAAATATATTGAATAGTATGGGAACAAAAAAGGAGCCTTGCGGTATTCCTGCATTGATTTATTTATTATCAGATAAGCAGTTGTTTATTCTGACACAAAAGGTCCTGGTTGTTACAAATGAAACAATGACATTGGTGAGGTATGCAGGTGAGTTTATACTAATTGACTTGTATAGTAGTCCGTTTAACCATACCTTATCAAATGCTTGGGCTATGTCCAGGAATGCAACCGTTGTATGGTTTTTATTTTCGAATCCGGTGGCGATAATTTTATAGATGTTTAATATTTGCTGTGTTGTTGAGTGGTTCGGGCAGAATCCAAATTGGCACTTGGGTAAGATGTTGTTTTCTTGTAAGAACTCGCTCAGTCTGGATTGTATTGTTTTCTCGAAAAGTTTAGATAGGGTTGTTAACAAGCTAATTGGTCTATAATTTTCAGGTTTAGTTTTATCTTTACCAGGTTTGTTGAAAAGAATTATTTCAGCATGTTTCCATTCATTCGGAAAGTATCCTATTGTTAGGTAACGATTGAATAAAGCAGCGAGAAAGGCCAGAGATTTTATTGTAAGATTTTTTAGAACAATATTTGGAATAAGATCGTGTCCTGGAGATTTCTTTAAAGGAAGGGAATTTATATGGTTTTGTATTTCCCTGGGGTTTGTGAATAATATATCATTTTGGTTGAGGTTCATAGGTAAGGAGTTATTTACAAATTCTATCGTTGTTCTTGTAAATTCATTATTGTTGTCATTCAGGCAAAATGTATTTTCTAGATGTGAGGCGAACGCTTGACATTTTCCTGCGTCACTGCATATTCTTTCGTTGTTGACTTGTAATAGTGGGATAATTGTTGGTTGTCTCAGTAGTCTCTTTGTAGCTTTCCACATCTGTCAGTTAGCTTTCAAATAAATATATTTGTTTTGAGATTTAAGAATCTAATGAAAAAATCTATTGCCCAAGAGGTTTGTATTTTACTGGATAAATTTGGATTCTTTAGAAACTGTTTGTTGCGCAGCAATAAGACGAGAAAAACAGTCAATTCTTAAAAACGCGACACTGAAGGCGGCACCTTTCCGGCTCCCAATCATTAGGTAGAAATAAATGCAATGGTTTAACCTAAGATACGAAATGTTCGAACACAGCCAAAACTGAGCTTTTGGTGAACTTTTCTGCAATTTGTTCCATTTAGTTCTATTTGTGAACTTTTATAAACATTTCGTGCTAGGGTGATAGAGACAATATATGCTAATATTGTAGTTTTAGCACAGAACAGAGAGCTTATACAGAAGCGAAGGTAACGGCGGTCCCTTTCATGTTGGAGGGGCCGTTTTCAGGGACCTTGAACAACTTGTTACACTGAGAGAAATGTGATATTAACATATTATTCTGTGATACATGACACTAAAACCTATCTACACGGAAAAAAAGTATTTCTATAAATGACAAAATGTAACTGAAAATTGGGTTAAATCCATGTTTTTGTAAACCAGCGAATAATGTAAGCATATTTATTGTTAGAATGAATGTTAAGTTACTTTGGATTGTGTTGTGTTGTTGTGGCTCTTACAATGTTTAATAGAATTGATGGTAACATGAATAACTCGCTGCATATAGTAATATTTAAATTAATTAGTCAAAATAAGAAGCAGCATGACTCTTGGATTGGTGTAGTGGACGTTATTATTAACCACTTTCTGGTGGATTTCCTAAATTTTGCTTGCGACGTCGTTACATTTTAAAAATTAAATAAAATGTCATATAAGTGATATCTGTTTTTCCATATTTTGTAATAGTATTTAACTATTTTAAAAATTGAAAATATACATATATATTTCCACTTCCATTTTGAATGAGTGGAAATACCCCATTGTGGTCTTCAGTACCTTTTACAAACAAGCAAATAAAAACCTTTCAATTTCATATTTATAAGGGTTAATGGAAAGGAGAGGAAAATATTTAAACAAATTACAAATAGTCATAAATTTCTTTTTAAAAATATACTGGAGACATGTCAATTAACATATATACCTACATAACAAATTTATTACGAATTCATTATATTTTTAGTAAAAGAAAAATCCTTAAAGTGTACTCGAATATGAAAGTTTCAAAATTTCCAGATATGATATTACAAATTTAAACTATTAGAAACAGAACGAGTGCATAATAAAAATACTACGTAAATTTTTATTATAAAAAACATGAGATCGGTCTATACAAATATTTGTATTGAATGGAACAATACCTTTATTATTAAATGAGTAATATAGAACAAGTTGCATATTCAGTGAAAACCTAACGTTTTAAATAACAAATAGGTACCTACGTATATATTTATTATAATACACATATAGCGATTTTAAGATACATATAGGGATTTTAATATACATATAGGGATTTTAAGATATTTATCACAGAGTTTATAGAAGTCCTCGAGGCTCGACTGTTCTGTTACAAGTACCTCTAATTTCCTCTTCCTTACCGATTTAACCTTCTGTCTCAACTTATTTTTTCGTGGACTGGTGGAGCTTAAGCTGGCATATGGTTGGGTCGCACATGAAGATGATGGAGTCAGCAATGGCGACTTCCTTATAGAGGTGTCACTTGGGCCTAAAATGGAAATATGTCACATTAATGTAAATAAATATCATATAATGCTATAGGTTTATTAAAACTGGTATATAAGTAATATAAAACCAACAGACGTATTACCTGCAATGGGTGAAAAAGATCGAGAAGCAGAAACAACAGTAGCTTCAGTACTTTCTTCTAGAGGGCAATCTGAAATTTCGTTGTGGGTAAAAAGAGCTGTGTTTATATACGTATAATTTGGGTCTAATTTGTCGATTTAATAAATATATCTGAACAATTGTGAAAATAACGCACAGCAAGTGCAATATTTTATAAAAACACACAAAGATAAATAAAACTCATACCTGCTGTGTTCGAAGAGCACTCTAAAGTGGCATGAACCGCAGCTTTAGCATCAGATGTAATCTCCTGTTGTTCGTAGGCAGATGATCGAATACGGATATCTGAAATTTTGTTTATGGTTAGTATACACTAATTATACGCACAAATAAAATAAATTTCTGTGAATCTTAGTGTAAGTAATTTATTTTAAACAATTTACAAATTGAGGTATTAGTATTTTAAATAATAACTTTATAACAAATGAGTTGCGAAGAATAACACCATGCATAGAAACTAATTATTGGCTTTATGATGGCACAAAACTACAAAAGATATTGCAATTATTAAGTCAAATTTGGATGTCGATTTAATAATGAATACATAATCCAGAACTTACCTGAAAGAATAGACACTTTTCCAGGTGCTTCTTCGGACTCTTTGTCTCTAGGAATTCTTTCACATTTGCGCTCTAAAAAGTAAATGAATTCATATTGTGCACATTCTAACTATCTACATAGTACATATATATTATGTATTTAAGTTACATATATTATATGTATTTAAGTTACATAAAAACGAAATAAATTTTTTTGTTTGAAAAGTTTGAAAAGTGGGTGGCTTTACTGCTTGCACTTTAAGCAATTACTGCAAGTTAATGAGCAAATGATTTGAGATGCAACCCATAAGTGCAACCTCGAAACCCCTACCTCATAGTTACTTCAGTTATCTCTTTTGTTACTCTCGGATGTTAACTTGTAATGTTATAAAATGCTTGTAATTTAATGTCTTAAAAGGCTTATCCTTTCACCTGTTCTCGAAGAACATATCCGAAAAATACAAACATATCCTCCTTTACGAACCATCACTACTACACAGAGCACAAATGATGTAAGAGAACACAAAGTATCTAATTCAATAATGTTTCCAACTATTGTAACAAAAACACCCAAAAAATACAGTTCAAACACAAACGAAAGTTAAACGAAAATATCGCTACACGTTTGTATCAGAAAAGTGAGGTTGACAACTATACAACTTGTTTAACGCATGCGCACTGAAATTTGGTTTTGGAGGGAAGCCTTACCTTCGCTTCTGTATAAGCTCTCTCTTCTGTGGTTTTAGTGAGAATTTTCTCTACAACTACAACAGTTGTTTTGTGTTCAAGAGCTTTTTAGTATTGATTATTTGATTGTTTTCTTCAGGTCTTCAGGTATTACTTGAGTTGATCTCTTTTGAATAACTGTTTCCTTTAAATTCAGTAATAAATTAAAATAGGTTGCTGCCTGAAAGACGAAAACAAGCTCTAATTAAGTATGTACTGAAGCACAGACCCTATTTTCCAAATTCATTATTAAATATCTCAAACATGTAGCTAATTTTGTAGGTATGATATTTAATTAAATTGTACTAAATGTTATGAGAACTTTTTTATTCTATATTTAACTAATAAAAAAAAATTAATTTCAGTTGTTAGAAGGGAACAAGTGCACGCATAGTGTACCTACCGCCTACATTCAATGAACTATAAATATAATATTATGGGAGACGCTGTATGTGTATTTTTTATTTATAGTATTTTGATTGAAATATTAATACAATTATTCTTATTGACTTAGGTTACGTTATATGAACAGTATAGTTACATTTCAAAGTCATAAATATATTGGAAGATAATACAAAAACACAACAGTTTTCCACAGAACATCGCACTTCCCTCGATGCACGTTTTCCTAAGTTAGCATCATCTGTAGATGATTACAACTGATAAGTAAGAGTTTTAAATCATGCTAATATGCTAATTTGGTTAGCGAAATGCACGTCGAGAGAAATGCAGTATTTTGGGGAATACTCTTTTGTGATTAATGCCAAAGGTTCCAACCCAACTTTAACTTTGAAGATATTGCAATTGAGGTACGTTATGAATATCACATGATTAAACTACAAACTAAAACATTAATCAACAATAATAACCAAAAATTTTTTGATTACTGTTTTTTAATAATAGTGAAATACTATACATAGATTACTAAGTCATCGGTGTGGTCTTCTCAATCTGACTATTGAATAATAGGTACCTACCTAAGAATATAACTACCCCCATTACCTTATATCAACAAAATTTTACTTTTTTATTTATTAATGTCATTTTAGTAAGTAAATGGAATACCTAATTACTTTACAATACGTTTCTATTATACAAACATATTTTCGAATACTTTATAGGTCAAGAAGTCATTGTGCATAACCCTGATGTTAATTACGTATATCTACATCAAAACATGTCAAATGAAATAAAAAAGGCAGTAGATATATATCTTTAAGGAAGTTAGTTAGTATTACAATATCTTTATTTTACATCGTACATAATCCAAAATGTTAACAAAAGTGGAAAAATATAGCTTCACCAACAGTAATGCAATGTTAATTAAATGAGGTTTAGGCACATAATGACGGATGGGAGTTGCTTAGAACCTATTGTCTCCACTGTCCCAATAAAGCCACTGTACTTTTCATAGTAATATTTGAGTAACAAGAAGTCAAGCTGTAATTTTATCATTCATGGTCCGCACCGACTCAAAATCGGTGTCGTGAGAATTTTGGAGCCTCATGCCCATGCCGTCCCAAAAAAAGGTAACATACATGTTCTAAATATTACTGGTAGTCCGAAAATGTTGGATAAGTTCAACTGCATCAATAAACGTGGCTACAAGAGGTAGTGACACGACCAGACCGTATTTTTTTAAATTTATTTACAACAAAGTGTGTAAAACCTATTTAACAAATATTTTATTTGTTTTGACACAATCTTATGTAATATACCTAGTTGAGTAGTTATTTTCGAGTAAAATAATAGACTAATAATCCATAGTAAATATGTTGCGAAAACTTATGTAGGTATTTAAAAATTTTTAAATACAGTTCAACATTGTGACGTATCGAGGTCCCCTATACATTTTAAACAATTTCTTGATACGATTACTTAATTCGATATTTTATCTATTTGACCAATTTTTTGATACTATCGGCATTTTTTTAAAATTCCTGCCAAATAATTAAAATTATTAATATCAATATTATTAATATCAAAATTATTTAAAGGTAATCAGAACCTGAGGTGACCCCACCTTGTTACTACCACTGGTTCATGTCCATTATCGTCCAAAGGCGACAAATTTCTATAGTTTTAGTCTTTTTCAATTCAATATCTTTCAGTTATAAGCTTCGTATAATATAACAGACTGTTTTCATTTTCATTTGTTTGTCTGGATGTACCGTTCCTATAAAATTAAAAGTGTATTCGTTTAAATCTTGACCACTAACGGTCCGAAACTCCCGTTTTAAAATGCCATAGTAGAGAGTATCCGATATGTCTAACATCTAGATCAAAACAGTTTAGATTATATTGTTTGTCTTGTATAACGACGACCCAAGCAAAAAAAAAACATAATTCGTGAACAGAAATGTGGTTCATAATGAACTCCTTTATATTTCTGGGGTCAATACCTTCTGCATACGTTAAGGTACATCACTCTTTCACACTATGCAATTATCTCTTTTAAAATAGCCGCTCATCGTGATATTTCAGGTATTTAACCTGCAATTATCTCTCTTTAAATAGCCGCTCATCATATTTCAGGTATTTACCTACGTACTTTGATTAAGTAATCACAATTAATCAATATGATAGCGTCGTATTATTTTCTAGTATATTTTATCCCTTGAAATTTTACATTGATTTTTCTCTAATGAAACCGCATGAAACGTACTGCACTATACTAACGAAAAATATAATAATCCTCAACAATAATATCATGAGTAATAACATTTAAAAACTAGAACAACAACTGTTGTCATTAAAAAAAAAGATATTTTATACCCAAAGCTACATGTTTATCACAAGTCATTGATAACTGAACTATTATGAAGAAAATTATTTGTCGGCTTCAACGTCATGAAATTAATTAAAGCAATTAACGAAATGTAGTAATTAAAGAATTTTCTAGTAATTAGGTATTTTCAATAATCGTTATAGCGATGGAATATGGCTAGCCCTATTAGGATTCTCAAAGGAAAGTTTTGCTATAGTTTTTATTTTCTCACCCTCCATGTTTTTTGAGTTGCTGAATACGAATGGCGCAGAGTCGGCAACCATTAATACATACTCTTAGTGACTCTTACATACGTATTTTTTTGACGCTCCGAAACCAATGATAATTTCCAATACGAAAGGATGGACTATGTTCGTAAAAAACGAGTGAATAAGCACATCAGCCGCGCGCTCTAAAAAACAACATTTCCAGACTTCCAGTCAAGCGACAAGCGTTTATATTTTGTTTTGTGCTACAGGCAGGTAGGTGGGAATAAGCAGATGGGAATAAGCAATGGTAATAAGCAGATAAGGTCGCACCCGGATAATATATGATTACTCTGTATAATATATTACTCTGTGACACCACGGCCACATTTTTTTGTAGCCCTACATTCGTATGACTTCCGGGCCAATATTCTATAGATGTGACCTAGATATAAAAGGGGGCCGAGGGGTACCTCTTTAACCAATTAACCTGTAAGACGTAATTCTCTCTGGTAATTCCAGTAATTCTCGTGATGTCGTTGGTGTACTATGTGGTGAGTTACTTTTTTGAGTAGATCATTTCGTTGTTTGCACGTTCATACAAGTTTAAGAGACAATTATTATCACTTCGGGTTGTGTTAATGGAAAAAATAATTATGATACAGTGATTAATTCAGTGGATAACATTTTTAAAGTTAACTTTTCACTGTTAGACTAAATTCTAAGGTTCAGATTAAAAGTTTAGGACACGCCAGATTTCAAGTTAAATTAATCGTGTAAAAAATGAGATGATAGGTCATTTACTCGGCATTTTACTAGAATTTTTACTAAAGTTTTTAATTTTGCATGCTTGTTATTGTATACTGCAAGCATGGACAAGAATTGGAGCCTCTAGGTGTAACTGACCTAAATCATTAAAACCTGAATAAGAGGTTATTTATTCTAGAGACGATAGACGACAAACTGCAGATACATGAGGCTACGCGTACACTGGTATTTATTTTAAAACATGAATTAGGGAACACATTTTACGAGCTTGTTTCCTTTCAGAGATATATAGCCCAAAAACTGAAAAAGTGCCAAAAAATGTAATTCCCGGCCAATTTTTTGTCTGCAAACTTCAAAGTCATGTTCAGTGACCCAAAAAATACAGCGGGTGAGAAAATCAAACGTATAGCAAAATTTCCTCAGAACCTCCTTTTTTTCCTAATATGTCTAGCCTACTATCTTATCAATACAGTGGGTAAGCATGTAGATGATATACTTGTCTAATTTGATCTGGTCAGAAATTACTTGTAATAGATCTATATTAAAAAAATTATTTGTAATGCATTTGGGCTTTATTACCAAACTTAACGGATTATATTGCCATAGTAAGAAATCTATTCCATTTGATGGCATATGATCTAAACTTTATATTAGTATACATAGTTGAATGCTAAAAATTTAAGGCTCATGTTGAGGCTAAAACTTTACTTAGGAAGAGGCGAGGATTATAATCCACTCAAGAGAAAATTCAATATACAGTGTTGCATTAAAAGTTACCCAAATTAATTTTAATATCAACTTGATCGCAAATTTATTTTTTGACAAATAATACATATCTATATGAATTGTAGGATATTAGGGAAATTTCAATATTTTGTCGGGCCTTCTCTAGCTCTGCTGCAACTCTTCTGGGCATTCCCTTTGGTTATCCATAAACTCCTGGGGAATAGCTTCCCATTCTTCCTGTACGGCATTCATCAAATTGTCTATTTGTCCTTCCCTTACTTTCTCCTCAAAAAAATTGTTAACGATTCTAGTTTGAGATAGGCGTTTTCCCTTTCTTCGCTATTCTCATTTAAACGGCGCGGCGCTGCTTCATAGGCCGCGCGTTTAGTAGGCCTACCCATCTTGGTATTTGAAAAACAAGTTACATACAGAACGCAATATTCACCGAGAAGCAAGAAATTAAATATCCAACAAAAAACAAAACCGATTTCAAAAAAATCTTTAAAAAAAACAATAAAAAGTATAAATAATTACGTTTTTCATTTACTTCAATTTACTTGAATATATCCTTTATTTCTAGTCAACCTTTTATTTATTCTTACAAACGATGGATCTGCCACATCCTGAAACTTCACATATATACTACGACACATATGACTAACAAACAAATATCACAAAATATTGTTTGTATTTAAACAAAATTAACAATATATTTTCAGACTACTTAGCATACAATCAATTTATTAGGCCAGTAATTGTATATTATTGGCCTAATAAATTGATTGTATTTTAAGTAGTTTGAAAATATATTCTGTTTAAATACAAATAATATTTAGTTTAGGTATTTGTTTGTTAGTCATATGTGTCGTAGTACGCTTAGGTATATGAGGTTTGAGTATGTGGCAGACGCATCGTTCGTAAGAATAAATAAAAGATTGACTAGAAATATTGGATATATTCAAGTAAATTGAAGTAAATGAATAACGTAATTATTTTTTACTTTTTGGTACATTTTTTTACAATAGAATATTTTGAAGTCGGTTTTGTTTTCTTGTTAAAAATATTTTATTTTGTTCAGAATACTCTTTCTTACAGGACACTAAGGACTTAAGGTGCAGTTCGCGATATGTAGACAATTAGAAAACGTCTCTTGAAAACGGATTATTGGTATCTTAATATCCCGTTCTCTAAAAGGTACCTATCTCAAGCACGAATCTATTCAATTTTCTGCATTTGAATTCTTATCTAACTACTTGTTTAAGCTTATAGTCGGTTTATAATAATTAGTAGGTATATTTTGCGAAAATATATTTACACTAGAATGAACAAATACCTACATAATATATATTAATTAAGACATTGTACGGTACGTTCTCCTGGATGATTGATGATTGAAATCTCATTTCATATATTTGAGATACATATAATAATGAGATGTATCTGCTAACGTCATCAAGGAAATTCTTCAAATACACACTACACACGTAGTTAACTTACTATTTCATCAAAAGTCAAATATTTTAATCGTTTTTATATCCGCTTCTGATGATTATAAATATATATATATATATAGCTTCCAGTAAATATGAAGGGCACGCTCAGTTATTTTAAGAATGATGGCAATATACGAGTATATATAACCGATTGTATGAGTAGGTATATCCAGAATAGTATGTCAAGGTGCATAATTTCACAGTAATCATAAATTTATTTCCAGGAATATTGATATTATATCTAGAATAAACGATATAGGAATCGATTCACTCTGTTGGCATGCTTTCGCAACAGTTATTGTTAAAACCTACCAGAAGAGATAATTACTGATTTCTTTTAAGTTACGACCGGCTACAATGTTCTGAACTTTGGCGTCTAACGGTAGGAAATTACTTAAAACATTTAGGAGAGGTAGATCCAAGTTTGTACGCTTACTTGAAATTGATAAAATTGCAATAAAATAACCTACTAAAAACTTATTTAATGATTACAAAATGTATAGAAATAAATTACAGGAGTTAGTTAAAGTAACAAAACCAAATTATTATAAAAAACATAGTAAGAATGATAACAA
>CAXKVY010000685.1:0-2500 GCA_964058915.1 Tetropium fuscum
TAGGTTTTTCTTTAGAACTGTTACCACGCGCAATAAAATTAAGTTATCATTTAGTTTTATATTTATTTCTCAGGTCAGGGGAAATGTTACTTTCATAATGCCACCGTTCCAAATATACACGGGTTATTATTACCTTGTATAATATCGAATACGGTAACACGAAAACTAAAAATAAAGCTTTTATGCGCCTCGACATGTGACAACTTATTTCTCGAAAACAGTATTTTCTCGATAAATAATTAGGTACCTTTATAACATGGTATATTTTTAATGACAAAACCCTACTCGTATAATACCTGCCTTATAAGGGAAATCTATATCGATGGAAGGTTCTGCACTACAGAATAATAATACTAAAATAATAATTTATTTTATATTTAATTTTACATATATGCAATCAAAATAATAAATAATCTACTTTCATTTATTTCCCTTAGACAGTATTGGAATTGTCAATAATTTACAATACAAACGAGTACATGTAAAGTATCACAAAACAACACGTCTTTAAGTATAAAAGTATAAAACGTAAACAATGTGAACAAGCTGACAAACAAAATAGGGCAACATAAAATAAAACTAAAAATTAATTTCAATTATTTGGTATACATGTACCGCAAAGGAAAACATTATTCACAGAGATTCCTAATGCGAATAAAAATATGTAATAAAGAAGTTTCTACAACTCGTTCGAACATTAGAAAATTACTGGCTTTATTTACATTTTGAGGAAGATGACTATACATTTGTATTCACAAACTAGAAAAATATTTGCCACTACAAATGAGCCAAATTCTTCATTCGTAGATTACTGAACGTCACATCAGAGTTAAATATGGAAGAGAATATTCTGACCTAAAGAAGATTTGTGCTGGAGTACCTCAGGGCAGTGTCCTTGGTCCTGTTCTCTACCTGCTGTACACCAACGACATCCCACAAAACAACGGAGTAGTTACGGCAACGTTCGCTGAAAACACTGCTCTGCTCGCTACTGACCAAGACATACAGTCAGCTAGGAACAAACTTCAAACAGGAGTCAACAATGTCACCACTTGGACAAAGAAATGGCGCATCAAACTAAATGATGAGAAATCAACTCACGTCAATTTCACCAACAAGAAATATGACTATACTCCAGTGACTGCCAACCAGCAAACAATCCCACATGCCAGCGAAGCAAAGTATCTAGGCATGATGCTAGACGCAAAACTTGAGCAACTAAAGAAACGTGAGCAACTAGCAATTAAACCTCAAATTCAGACGAATGTATTGGCTACTCTGAGTTGTCAATACACAACAAACTCTCTATCTACTAGCTAATTCTGAACACCATATGGACTTATGGTATCCAACTCTGGGGATGCACTAAGAAATCCAAAATTAAATTAATTCAAACGTTCCAGAATAAAGTACTTCAAGGCATCGTCAAAGCGCCGTGGTACATTCGCAATGAAGACATCCATCGTGACCTGAATATGTCTATGGTTGAAGATGAGATTAAGAGGTTTGCAGACAAACATCAGAAGAGGCTGGAAAACCACGAAAACGTCGAAGTGATATCACTACTCGACAACAACGGACTTGGTCGACGGCTAAAGAGACTAAAACCGTTCGAATTGGTGTAGTGACAGTGAAAGTGCCTAGAATTCTAGGCAGAAGAATGATATGTCTATCACATGAACCAAGTGATTAGTGTTATGTGGAGTGTGTCACTGGATACTCATCTACTGAACAGTTAAGTCTAGTAATTAAGAAAACAAATGTTAGATATATTTAATCTAGTTACAATGCTCAACGTCCATGGGGCGTTTTTCTATAAAAAAATTGTATTCGGGAAATAAATGGTCCCTCTTTATTTCCGTCAATCTATGGGACGGTACAGAAGTATTATTGACAGAACGAGTGAACAGAACGAGTGAAGTATATTTTATATACGTATTTTTTTAATAGCATATCCTCTTTTAACATTCCTCTCTTTAACATTTTTAACGTTATATGGCTGTTGTAAGAAGGTCAAAGAAGACACAAGCCTAATTGCAAAAGTTAAAAGTTGCATACTATTTATTCCCTTGCGATATATATTGGTTCTGAGGGAAACTGTCGAAATCAAAGTGCAGTTTTCCATTCTACTAACAAAATATTGCGTCGGACAGTTCCAAATAAAGATGTCTTTTAAAGAAGCCCATAAAGTGTAATTTATATCTCATCCCTCCGGGTGGTTCCCCTATGTTGTTTGGCTTCCATTTATCCAGCGAAATTAGGGAGAGCGATGTATAAATATTACCCCCTTTAATAAAAGATATTCACCCATTGTGAGTATCATTAAATGTAAGCTTTAAATAAATACACTTAATAAATATTATTATACCGACTGTTTTCTTTTCATAATTTTATTTGGTTACAATTCCACGGATTGTTTGCTTTACTTCTTTTTTCCCGATTGTTTGTCTTTACCTTATGGCAATTTACTATTACGCAAATATATTTGAGGTAAATGCAG
>CAXKVY010000685.1:7500-11549 GCA_964058915.1 Tetropium fuscum
GAGCACTGGAGTGGGGCATGCCACAGACAAACGCAAGGGGCCGATTGCTGCTAGAAATGACGGCCAGACTCGACCTGGAAGTTCTCAACAGAGGCACAACACCGACCTACAGGCGACCAGGGTTCGGAAACTCCATTCCGGACGTCACACTGGCATCGGCTGCAGTTGCACCTCGGGTAGAAGGTTGGCGGGTGATCGAAGACTACACTGGAAGCGATCACCAATACATAACCTTCGGCATCAGAGGAAGCAGAGAAACTGCGAGATATAACGCCGAGAAACCACACCGCTGGAATTTAACCAGGCTGGACAAGACGAGACTGGTGGAGTTCCTACGAAACGCTTCGGATCCCACCTCAGAGCTCGACAGGACACTAAACGGAAGGCATAGGGTGGAAGCCCTAGTGGATTCCACCATGAGCCTTATTAAGAAGGCCTGTGACATATCTATGCCAGCTAAAAGGCAGCGAGGCAACAGAAAACCGGTATACTGGTGGACGGAAGAAATAGCCGGGCTGAGAAGGACATGTCTGAGAGTCAGAAGAAGGGCACAACGAGAGCGCAACGCGGCGGAAGTTGGGGCCCGGGCAAATGAATACAGAACGGCAAGGAAAAATCTTCGCAATGCAATCTAGAACAGCAAGCGACTGTGCTGGAGAAAATTGTGCGAGGACGTGGACAGGGACCCATGGGGACTAGGCTACAAGATCGTGACCAAGAAACTGAAGTCCCTAGGACCGATCGGGGCTTTGCCTGTAGAAACCGTAGACGGCATAGTCGACGAACTCTTCCCAAGGCACCCTCTGAGGCATGAGGTAAATAGGGAAGAAGAAATCGGCGGAGTTCCTATTTTCAGAATGGAGAGCTGATGACGGCCGTCGCCGCCTTAAAAAGCGGAAAGGCCCCTGGACCGGACGGCGTGCCGGCAGAGATTCTTAAGATCGTAGCACATACGACACCGAACCTACTGTTGGAAATGATGAACGCCTGCATCCAAGAAGGAGTATTTAGCGCTCGCTGGAAGCAAGCAAGACTAGTACTCATAAGTAAAGGAAAAGGGGACCCGAATTCACCATCGTCGTTCAGACCCCTAAGTCTGCTGGATACTGGCGGCAAGACTCTGGAATTGCTGCTGAGGCCTCGATTACTGGATGCCATTCGAACGGCGGGAGACTTCTCCGACAGGCAGTACGGCTTTAGACAGCGCCGTTTCACCATCGGTGCCATACGAGAGGTAGTGGAGACGGTGCGCGAGACTCAGACGGCGAGCCACCAGGCTCGTCCGATAGTGGTGCTTGTTACCCTGGACGTCAAAAACGCCTTCAATTCGGCGAGATGGATAGATATCCTTGAGGCGCTACGAGATATGTTCGGCATTCCGCCTTATCTCCTCCGCATACTCAGGGACTATCTCAGAGACCGCACAATAAAGTACGAAACGACCGAAGGGACGAGGACCAGAGAAATCACGGCTGGAGTGGCACAAGGCTCAATACTAGGACCGGACCTCTGGAATGCGCTGTACGACAGCCTGCTCCGAGCGGACATGCCCCGAGACGTATTCCTCGTCGGGTACGCGGACGACGTTGCAGCGGTCATCGTTTCCCGAAACACCAAAATGGCACAGCTGAAACTCGACCAAGTAATGAGGCGAGTCAACGACTGGATGAGCCAACACGGACTGCAGCTGGCCTTGGCAAAGACCGAGATCGTGCTGCTCACGAGGAAGAGAATCCCCACGATCGTACCAATGGTAATTGGTACCGAACAGGTCCAGACGAAGATGTCGGCGAAGTATCTGGGAGTGATCTTGGACACGAAGCTCACCTACTGGCCTCACATACAGAGCTCGGCCGACCGAGCCGTCACGAAGACCGCCGCACTGAGCGGACTCATGTCGAACGTGGGTGGCCCGCGGCCAAGCCAGCGCAGGCTCTTAATGGCGACGACGCATTCGATCTTGCTCTATGGGGCGGAGATCTGGGCCGACGCTATGAGAGTAAAGAAATACAGAAAACGCATGAGCGCCGTGCAGCGAAGGGGAGCACTACGGATCGCGTGCTCTTATCGCACAATCTCCGAAGCCGCAATTCTGGTGATAGCGGGCGTACTACCCATCGACCTGCTCTCTATTGAGCGCAAGCGAATCTATGACGCTAGCGTGGAAATGGGCAGAGAACGGGCAGTAGAAGATGAGAGTCCGAACCCTGGCGAAATGGCAGGAAAGATGGATGAGCGACCCAAGAGGTAGGTGGACACACCTGCTTATCAGAAGACTCGGACCTTGGATGGATAGGAAATCCGGGGAGGTGGATTTCTACTTGACCCAGTTCCTGAGTGGGCATGGATACTTCCGACATTATTTGTGGAAAATGGGCAAGGTCAGGACGCCGGAATGTAAATACTGCGGACATGAAAGGGACGACGCAGAGCATACGTTTTTCGTATGCAGTCGCTGGATCGACGAAAGGAGACGTGTGGAAGCAGAAATCGGTCAAATCACTCCAGAGAACATCGTGGAGCTGATGCTTGATAACGAAAACGGATGGAACATAGTGGCTACCTACGTGCAGGGGCTGCTACGAACAAAGAGAGATGATGGCTGCTTGACAGACTGAAGAAAAAGCGAAAGGACAGGTGGAAAGGGAGGTGGTTTTTTAGTGAGGTCGCTGGCTCCCCGTCGGACTCAGTTACTCGTAAGTGAGGCCGATGCGGATCCAGCAGTCCCACACTATTAAGCAGAGCGGACCCTGCTTAATGTCTTTTTGAAGATTTTTCCACCGACCCTCGACAAAAAAAAATAAAAAATAAAAAAATAAAAACAAATGAAATTCAATATTAATATAGTAACACAATAGAGTAACACAATTTTATTTATTTACACGTAACGTAATTAAATATTTTCCACGTAACCACCACCATTCTGAATACACATTTGGCATCGCTTTATAAAATTCCTTCTCACCCTTTCAAATATATCACCATTTTGGTTTAATTCCTCAATTTTTACACGTATGCATTCTTTTAACTCATTCATATTATTAAAAACCCCAGTTCTCTTGTTTTATCGTACCCCAGAGAAAAGTCCGGACTTTTAGCGGGTCAATGTATAACACCGTGCCTTCCTATCCAAATAGAATATTTTCTGTTTAGGTATTCGGTGACGTTCCTTGCAGAGTGTGGTGGTGCTCCATCCTGCTGCCAAATAACAGATCTGTTGTCCACTAAATTAATATTATCTAAATAATTTTCAACTGGAAATTGAAGAATATCCACATAACGTTGTGCATTTAAGGGCCCATTTATAAATACAGGACCTACAATAGCATCCTTGTGGATGCCACACCACACGTTTACAGTTTGGTATCCTTGTTTTTTTATTTTTTTTACAATATGTGAATTTTCCGCTGCCCAGTAATGTGCATTTTTTCTGTTAAAAAATCCAGCAGTAGAAAAACTGCTTTCGTCAGTCCTAAAGACATGACTTAGAAACTCATCATCTTCCTCTATTCTATCAAGTATGTCTCTGCAGAAGGTTAACCTGTCTTGAAGGTTGTTGTCGTCTAAATATTGAACGGGCAAAATACTATATGGTTTAAAATTATGGTGATGTAATATTTTTATAACACTTCTTTGTGATATATCCAATTCTATTGCTGCGGCATAGGATGATTTGGCTGGATTTTCAGCAAAATATAATAACGCGTTGAGTTCTGTGTCTTCTCCTGTTTTTGTTCTTAGCCTTTCCTTTTCTTGTCTCTCAGAGATTCGGTATTCCCAAACTTTGCATAAATGTTTTTAAAACTATTTTTGGATGGAGGTAGCCTTTCTCGAAATAACCTAACATACTCCCTCCGAGCAAGAGACTTATTCTTGTTGCACTGAATATAAATTTCAAGTAACTCTTTTCGGTCTTCCAATGAATATACCATTTTCAAAATAACTTGCTTCTTTACGAACACGTATTTTTTACGCTAATATCTAAGAGAGTGAACTACTATCTCACAGAAAACTGGATGACATCTGTCAACAAATAAACAATGCAAATA
>CAXKVY010000686.1:0-175819 GCA_964058915.1 Tetropium fuscum
GCGAAATCTATTCATGTCAATTTCACCAACAAGAAATATGACTATACTCCAGTGATTGTCAACCAGCAAACAATCCAATGCCAACGAAGCAAACACATGCCAACGAGGCAAAGCCATGACACTAGAAGAAACGTGAGCATTTAAACTTCAAATTCAGACAAATGTATTGGCTCCTCGGGCGTCACTCTGAGTTGTCAATACACAACAAGCTGCTTATCTACAAGCAAATTCTGAAGCCTATATAGACTTATGGCATCTAACTCTGGGGATGCACTAAGAAATTCAACATTAAATTAACTCAAACGTTCCAGAATAAAGTACTTCGAAGCATCGGCAAAGCACCGTGGTACATTCGCAATGAAGACATCCATCGTGACCTGAATATGACCTGAATAGGTTGAAGATTAGATTAAGAGGTTTGCAGGCAAACATCAGAAGAAGCTAGAAAACCATGAAAACGTCGAAGTGATATCACTACTCGACAACAACGGACTTGTTCGACGGCTAAAGAGACTAAAACCGTTTTAATTGGTGTAGTGACAGTGAAAGTGCCTAGAATTCTAAGCATAATATGTCTATCACATGAACCAAGTGATTAGTGATATGGAGTGTGTCACTGGATACTCATCCACCGAACAGCTAAGTCAGTAGGTTATTAAGAAAAAATTGTTAGATAGATTTAATCTAGTTACAATTCTCAACGTCTATGGGGCCTTTATCTAAATATATATATATATATATATATATATATATATATATATATATATATATATATATATATATATATATATATATATATATATATATTGTGAAAAGTAATCTTGGGTTTGTAGCATTTCATTACATAGAAATAAGCAAATAGACGAATAAGAAAGAAAACACACTTACCAGTGCTATGTCTGGACACACATACGGAAATGAACCACTATACATACGAAAACGAACCACTTAGAAGTTGTACAAGTTCTTTCACCTTTCTTGAGGATCTTCAGAGTAGTATACGATTTATTTCATTGATCATTCATACTTGAATTTAAATTACCAATACACCAACACTTGCAGTGACGTTTTATGAATTCTAAGAATGAGTTCCGTCAAAAACTAATGTAATTCAAAGCAAAGTTGTACAAGTTCTTTCACCTTTATTGAGGATCTTCAGAGCAGTATACTAATTATTATTATATATATTATATATTAGTCAAAAACTAATGTCATAAAACGTCACTGCAAGTGTTGGAGTATTAATATTTTAAATTCAAGTATAAATGATCAATGAAATAAATCGTATACTGCTCTGAAGATCCTCAATAAAGGTGAAAAAACTTGTACAACTTCTAAGTGGTTCGTTTCCGTATGTATGTCCAGATATAGCACTGGTAAGCTGGATAGCACTTTTCACAATATATATATATATATATATATATATATATATATATATATATATATATATATATATATATATATATATATATATATATATATATATATATATATATATGTGTGTATGTATGTATATATGTATGTATGTATATTTGCGACCAAGTGAATTATGTTCGCGTGTAATTTATATCCAGGACACCAATCGTTTATGAAGTTATTAAAATCCCAACTTTATTTTAGCAAAGGCAACTTCTACGTCAATCTAGTGATAAATTGAAACGGTTCGTGTAGTTGGGGGATCGAAATGAAATTACAATCCAATTTCAAGGCGCCTCGAGCACTGGGAAGTGCTTAGTGCTTACTTAGATATAATTTGATTGAATGGCAGTTCTGTGAGTTTAGATAAATGCACATGCTCATAGTATAAATAGTTCTTTCTAATATTTATATGTAAACAATGGTGCTTTGGGTTCCAAATATTTTGTAGGCTACCGTAGGAGACGAGTGAGTACTGAGGTTATTCAAGACTAGTTTTTGAATAATTTCAGTATTAAATTGCATATTTCTTGTCTAACGCATTTAAACGGTTACTTGTATTATAAATAAATCATCAGTTGTGCTAAAAACATAAACATGGCAACATAAACTATGACATAAACATGGACCTTCCTGAGATTCTGACGTTTGGTAAAAAATAAAAAACGTGGGGCGCATTTCAATTATCTTTTTATGCGCCCCACGTTTTTATTTCTTACCAAACGTCAGAATCTCAGGAAGGTCCAGTCTTGTGTCCTAATTATTTTGTAGTTTTTAGTACAACTAATAATTTAAAATAAAACCGTTCAAGTTAAAAAAAATTAGCTTAATTATTTTGTAGTTTTTAGTTTCTTTAAGTCCCACTGTTCACCTCCCACCTCCATCATCAAACCCTCGTCACCAAGTATAATATAATAATAATTTAATGTATGGGACTCGTTAAAAGCAACCAAAGAGCCTACTAGCCTTAAACAACCCCAAGTACCAAGTTTGAGACAAATCGGTTCATAAGTTCGTTAGTCCGCCATTTTGAATTCGCCATTTTGATCTGTTTGCAAGCAAAAAAGTAATAATAATAAAAGTAAGTAATAAAAGCAAGCCAGCTTTTATTACTTACTCTCTTTCATTTCCAAATAGACAATAGTATAAGCCACTGAGATATCAATAGAAATTTCCTTAGCCTCAGGACAATATTTCTATATAGGTACCTATATGATATTTTGAAAAATTTCGCCAAACAGTTGCCGAGAGTACGCCGCCATCTTGGAAAAGGAAGGTTGAGTTTCTTGCTTATAAATTTCCTATTTCCACCTAGGTACTTAATCTTATGCAGTTTTTGATTTAAAATATTTACGTACATTTCATAAACTGTTGTAAAAATATAAATAAATGATTACCTACATTGAAGCATGTCAACAATTGCATTGTTACATACAGTACAGCAGCAGTACACCATGCAGCCAACGCTGCTTCGTTAAAATATCCTACCAACGCGCAACGGTTGGTGATGCATAAATAAATTAAATAAACTTGCTGTTTCTAAATATTGGCAACCAGTACAAACAAATTATAGAGCGATGTATAATTTTTATTATAGGAATACCTGGTTAATGTTTCCCTACCTAGTACCGACAGCGTAGGTACCTTACAGCTTTTAAATTGCGTTATATACTCGTATTTTATGTGTTGATGAACTCTCTTATCCCGCTGATTATTATCAATTAAAAAACTTTAATATAACTTGTCGGTACAGCAATAAATTCTATTAAAGGAGTCTGTTAACTTTTTGCCCGCTAATAACTTTGCAAAGTCATTTCGAAATTGCTTTTAGTAGCAGATAAATATCTATTATGAAATGATTAAATATCTGACAGAGACTAAATTATTTGAATCCAACTCTAGCCCAAGCCAATAATGAAGTGAAGATAGCTCACGTGTAATCTAAAATACTAAGTTGCTTGATGTCCAATTATCATCTTGTCTACTTTATTTTAAATTATTAGAAAAAGTAAACCTACAAGTTAGAATTTGACCATAAGTTTGATATTATTATCAGCTACACCAGCTGGATTTAGACCTCACCAGTTGGGAAACAGCTCTGCTGGGTGTAACCTATCATGTAATTAACTCATATAAAAACTAACACTCTTGTGTGGCTAGCGATGAACTATTATAAAACTGCAGACTGAAGGGATAATTCAGCGGATATATTTTTTGAAATTTTATACTAGGGCTTGGTGAAAATTCATTGGCTATACAGGGGGTCCCAGTTTACACTACAAGGACTTCACCAAGGACCTCATTTTAAGGTGAAAAAGTCCATTTAACATATTGTGTATAGAGAAGTTCTTCGTTTGGGATGGGGTTATGCTAAAGTTAAAAGATAAAGATAGTATATCGGCATTTACTAAGAATCTACGATAGCTTCCGATTTTAAATTTGTCACGTGATTTTTACTTCAAAAGTATCATCTTTTGTCGATATGAGACATTTGTCTCAATATCCAGTTGTGGGAAACGGACATACATACATACATACCTACATATACATTCATGCATCCATGCATCCGTTCCTCATACATACATACGTACATACATACTGTTTGTAACATCGAAATATGAGACATAAAACAACGAGCAAAAAACCCTCATTATATCGATAAAAGGAGCCGTGCCACCGTATTTTTAACAGCGTTGTCAAGTATAACCGATTTCCAGGAATTTAAGGAAAAACAAATTATTTTATATACATTATGACATTATCATGTCGTATATTGATCACACTGATATTGATTCTGATATTGAAAATATTGATCACACTGTATACCTTTCGTCATATCATAAAACAATTGGATGGTGAATGTGATGCAGAATGATAATGTTTCCCATACAAATATTACGGATCAATTTTACACGTTCCTCGGCCGTGTCACATCGGCATCATTGGCATTCACTTGGATGTCTAATACCATCGAACATGGGGTAAAGTGGGGGTCAACAATAAATCTTGAAATAGAAGTAATACAGTTATTCTTTAATTTAGTGTATTATTTTGATGGGTTTTGTGTTAAAATTGATTAGTTATTAATATTCTATCAAAGCATAACAACTTGTTGAATGAAAGCGCCTTTATATTGACGATTTTAGCTTGCTGTAAGAAAAGTTATACTTGTATAAGTAACAATGTATCAACAAAAAATACTCTAAAAAGCCATGTAAACAAATACTAGTTACTAAAGTATATTTTTACTAACCGATCTCATACATTATTTACATTTCGGCCTTTGACCCAGTAATATAAAAAATATATAGTACATTCCCCTTTCTATTTATTCATTAGGCATTATTTATTAGATTATTGCCACCCACAATGCTTTTCATTCATGGAATTTAATACAATTTATTAACGTAATTTTAAGTGTACTTTAACTTATCATCGCTAATTTAATCTAATTTAAGAAACTAAAAAGGAAGTGGGCATTTAAGCGCAAAGTGCCCAAAGTCGAAACAAATATGACGAAAACAATAAATAATTAATTAAAGCATTACTCGTATACCTACCTAGATTTTATAAATAACTGGAAAATCCTAGGATATATTTATAAAGGCAATTTCTGGGTAGGATGATGTTATTAGTAAATGATAAAGAGTGGGTTTTAAGTTTTAAGCTAGCCTTTTTGGTCATGCGGATACTCATCCAACTCATCCAGCGTGAAGTGTGGGACGTTAGTTTATATAAGACGTAATTCAGCCTGTAGTTCTGTTATTATTAATGATTGTTATAAATTACGTGAAGTTCTGTTTAGGTTTACAGAACTATACGATATTTGAGCATGAAATATCATACGTTTTGGATAGTAAAAGAAATATTAGTCTGAGGTACTCACAGATATTATTTCTTAGTAATATTTTGTTGTTTCCTCTTCATATACTCTTACTACGGTTACATCACAGGAGCTAGGTGCTAGGTGGAGATAGAAGAAGGCTTAAATCCACTTTAGAAGTTTTGAAACTCGTTCTAGTTCAGTGGTTCCCAACTGGTGGGTCGCGACCCTTAAGGGGGTCGCAATGGCATTTTATTGTAGGGTAAGAAAAAATAATTATTTCCATGACTGTCCACGAAAATTACAAAAAACCCATGCTATGGTCCACATTTTCTATGATAAAGAGTGTATTGAAAATTAAGAATAATATTGACTTGGGAAAACATAAAGCGCAAGCATTTTTGTGTTATCGGCACATCAAATGCGGTCCCGATTTCACCGATGTTTGGGTTATACGACCACTCCCGGCGGGCGCTCTGAACTTAAAACAATGCTGACGATGGAAGACGCGGTGACCGCATATATTTTTATTTCTAGTATTAGTCTGCTTATGTTCAAGATTGAGGGAAGTACAATATACGACTATTGTTAAATCGCCTTTTTATTATTATATTTAATGTTACTCGCCGTTTTATTTTAAAAGACAGAATTAATTTACAGTTCAGGTGCGGGGTGAACTCAAAAAGCTTCCCTGTTACGTGATTTTTTGTGTACGGTATTGTGTTTGAGGTGACTCGAGTGACTAATTTGTGGCCTTAAAAAAAAAAAAAAAATGGGAAAACGGAATAGGCGCCATAGGAGTTCTAGCAGCAGTTCAGCTAGTTCTTCTAGTTCTTCCGAGGGGAGATACAGAACGTCCACGCGAAGTCATACGCCACCGAGGAGAGTTACGTCGACCCCCTTACACGAGGGAGGTCAACAGAATGGTGTTACGGTGCCATCACGAGTAGCAGCATATCCGACAGGTAATAGAAACGAAACAAATAATAGTGCTGTTCCCTCGTCCTCTTCGAGATCGCTCATATCAGCGTATGAAGACCGCATTGGACGACTCGAAACTCTTATTTCGCAAATGTCTCGTCAAAATCCTGGGGGAGAAAGCCGCCGCCTTACTCTTGATTGCATCCCAGAGTTTCATCCAGAAAATGATAACTTAACAGCTACCAAGTGGCTTGAAAAAATTGATCAATTGCGGAGAATCAATGCTTGGGATGACATTACGACTATCTACCAGATGCAGTCGCGTTTAACGGGCATGGCACGAACCTGGTACCACAGTTTGGCCTCTTTAAATTATACCTGGGATGAGTGGAAGGTACTTATCGCCAAAACGTTTCCCGATCACGTTGATTATGCTAAGGCGCTGCGAAAAATGTTAGCCAGAATGAAGCAGCCAACGGAAACGATGACGTCGTATTATTTTGGTAAGATGGAATTGTTACGAACTTGCCAAATAACCGGAAAAAATGCTATTTGCTGCCTTATAGATGACATTCCGGATATTACCATTCAAAATGCAGCACGAGCAGGCCGTTACGTGACGCCTGAAACGCTGTTTGAAGAATATCTGTCAATGCTGCGCGACGAAGAAACAAGTGAAACGTCACTTCGAAAAGCCAGGGTTTCAAAAGATAATCCGGATAGGGTAGATTTAAGGAACTCCCTCAGCAGCAAGAGATATTCCCCTTATATCAAGCCTAAGAACGTGACTTGTTTCAACTGTAAGAAAAAGGGACATTATCAATCCAAATGTACCAAGCCACGTGTCGAATGTTCGAAATGTCATTTGCTTGGACATGAAGCGGCCCACTGCGTCGTTGGCATTAGCAAGCGTAGGGACTGGACTAAAAAAGGTAAGCCAGAAATTATTTTAAGTATTTCTGATGATCAACCACAAAAGAAAAATAACACATGTTATTATGTTGACTGTGTCATAAATGGAGAACAAATACGCGGATATGTAGATTCTGGTTGCGCCGCTGTTACGATATGTGAATCAGTTGCAACAAAACTGAATTTGCCCAGGAAGCCCACACTGGTCCGCCTCTGTGGTTATGCAGGTGGTTCCGTATTATCAACATCCAAAGTTTTGATAAAATTAGAAGTTGATTTAGCTGTCGCTGAGATTGAGGCTCTTGTCGTTCCCGATCACGTACAAAACGTCCCCATAATTATAGGTCAGCCTTTTATAAATAATAAAAACGTTGTCGTCGTAGTGCGAGGAAATCAAATACGTTTATTTCAAGTTCAACCAAACAATGACGCAAGCGAGTTGTCGCCTAAGAAAATAAACTTATGCGCTAATGAAACCTCGATTATACCTCCAAATCATATCGCTTACGTTTCTGTATATAGCTCTGAAAGTTTACACGATGTTTACGTTGATCTGCAATATCGAAATTGGAATAATAATTTTCACATAATTATACCGTGTGTTACTAATGTAAAAGACGGTGGTTGGCTCGCTGTTATTAATATGTCTGACAAACCCGTTTGTTACGAAAAAGACAGGGTTATAACAAGACGATTTATTTGTGATCGCGGTACTGCTTTTACGAGCAAAACCTTTACCGATTTTTGTGTAAATTTGGGCATTAAGAGAGTTTTGTGCGCAACGTCCACTCCTCGAGCAAACGGCCAAGTTGAGAGAATGAACCGTTCAATACTCTCTGCCCTATTGGCATCTACCACCGATGAAGTTCGTTGGGATTCTGCTGTAAGTCAAGTTCAGTGGGGAATTAATTCAACGGTTAATTCTACCACTGAAAAAAGCCCTTACGAATTATTTTTAGGTTATAGGCCTCGAGGCATTAACGATGCTTTTCTTTCAGCTGAAGTCTGTTACGATAAACGTCCAGATCTGGAATATATGAGAGGTGAAGTCTCTCAGTTGATTAAAGAAAAACAAAGGTACCAAAAAGAAAGTTACGATCGAAAGCATGCTTCTCCGAAAACGTTTACGGTTGGGCAACAGGTGTTAGTCCGAACGGCAAAGGGCTCAAATGATGGCCAGAGCAGAAAGCTTGAGCCGCGGTATAAGGGACCCTTTGCAGTTACGAAAGTTCTCGATAACGATCGTTACGTATTAGAGGACTTGCCGGGTTCAAAACGAACCAGAACGGCGTATACGGGAATACATCCTGCAGATCGAATGAAACTGTTTGTCACGAAGGTCTCGTCAAGTGAGAGTACCTCAGAAGATGAACAGGTTCATTCGTAACTAATAACTACATATTTTAATATTTGTTATTGTTATAGATTCATCTTCACGAGGACGTGAAGGGTTGTCAGGTTGACCGACTGTTATCGGCACATCAAATGCGGTCCCGATTTCACCGATGTTTGGGTTATACGACCACTCCCGGCGGGCGCTCTGAACTTAAAACAATGCTGACGATGGAAGACGCGGTGACCGCATATATTTTTATTTCTAGTATTAGTCTGCTTATGTTCAAGATTGAGGGAAGTACAATATACGACTATTGTTAAATCGCCTTTTTATTATTATATTTAATGTTACTCGCCGTTTTATTTTAAAAGACAGAATTAATTTACATTTGAGACTGAAAATCTGAGAACCATGAAGGTCGTAGGTACCGAAAAAGTCTAAAATTCTCACCGAAGATGACTTTACAGATTTTTTAGCAACAGCCTCTGACGAAAGATACTTTCTTGTTAAGGTAAGCAGAAATACTTTCCCGCGCTTATCTTTTGAAAATTGTTTAAAAGATTAATATGCATAAAATTAGAAAATAGATTTGTTTACATTATTTAATTGTTATTAGGCGGTAGTGGCGGTTGGACAGTACTGTCTGGTGCTTGCCGTCGAGAGGAAATTTGGAAACTCACGACTGATGATATGAAGGCCTCGGCGAAGTCATGCTAATCAAGATCCACAAAGACCAAAACAAAAGTCCTAAGATCTTTTACAGTCTCCGGAAGTCTGTAATGAAATCTTAAAAAGTACAGCAAACTTCGTCTTTCCACCGTGTCCGAAAAAATATTATTTTTGAACTACCAACAAAGCAAATGTCAATAAAATTGGCAGTATGGCCAAAGAAATAGCAAACTATTTAAAACTAGCCAATCGTGGCGAATATATAGGGTATTGTTTTCGTCGTTCGTCTGCTACCATTTTTTAAATGCAGGTGCAGATTTGCTGTCACTAAAACGACACGGAGAGTGGAAATCCAGTGCGGTACCGGAGGGATTGATCGATGATCTACTTCAAAGATGCAATTTTCTTATAACATTCAAGAATTATTAAAACCGTATACGGGTACTTTGAACCTATATGCCTCATTAACATGTAAAATAGATCAACAATCCAGCTACCACAATCTTCATCAACACAAAATGTCAATAACCGAACAATTTCTAAAGAAAAATGGAATTCCTAGAGAAAGTGTCCAGAACTGCTCCAATTGTACATTGAAATTTTAATTTTTAATGTAATTTGTTTTGTGAAATAAAAATATCTATCAAATTGTTTGTTTTTTCAATCGTAGAAAGAATATTGTAAACAACGCGTTTGAAAATATCTTTTCACACTCATTCGACTTTGTGGGCCTCGCCTTGGGCTCGTCCCACCAAACTCTCTCACTCGTGTGAGAAGATTGGTTTTCCAAACTTATTCAAAATACTATTATCTCCGCTACCATAGCAACGCAAAGCCGTCTAAAATATCAAACGTTTATGTCATGAAATGAATAAAGAAATATCATGTTTTCTGATGTATGAAAAAAAAATATAATATTTTAGGAAATGATTGTATTTATGTAACTTGTGTAGTCTTGCGGCATCTCACTTTATTCGTCCCGCAAATATCAGAGTCGGTATATAAAATCACACTTTTATTAACTGATTATATAAATAGCTATTGTGTATAGGAATGTAGTAATCATATAGGTATTTGGTGTGGTATTAATTTAGTCCTACCCTCGGCCTCGGTGGTACCGTACCTATTAACTAAATTGTTTTATTACTTATACAAATATATATTTAGCAAGGGCAGAATTAGGAGGATTTTTATTAATAAAATGTGGAATAGTCATAAACAATGCTTCAAGTTATCGTACTATAATCTACAAATTTACACTCAACAATACAAATTAAACTATAATAAAAAGCTATAATAATACGACGTATTGTTCAACAAAAATGTGTAAAATTATCTATAAACGCTCAATGACACTAAATGGAAGTGATGACGCAAGTACATAGTTTCTGGTTTTACCGCTATAGCGCTGACATCTTAAATTCAGATGCGTATAGCAGCCGAAGATAGTTGGTCAGAATCTTCACAGAAGAACTTTTATTTTACTGAACTGATTTTACACGTCATTTCTACAACACTACAATTAGAATACACTACGTAAAAAAACCCTAAACCCGCTTATAAAACTAAATTCGTCACGGCAAACCGATGCCGACTGGGAATAAGTGAGCTGGGCCGATAACTTGAAACGCATTAGACAAAGACACATCACAAGGGGTTTCAACTCGAGCAGGTATGAAATTTTATTAATACGGGCAGTAAACTTGGGAACTAGAAAATTACTTATAAGAACTACAAATATTGAGTATTTGCATATTTAATGAGCTTTTACTTACTCCCCTTCATTTCCAGTATAGGTATTATAAAAAAACGTATACTTTATTATTAACCTCAGTATCACCCATATTTATATATAATTAAATTCTTACATTTTTAAACACAAACTGTCAGCGTGTTTAAAAATGTAAGAATTTATTTATATCGTCGTCTTTTGCCCATATTTTTCCAGGTCAGCTAGACACTGACTTACCGTAATTTAAAAAAACATCACGTGAACGTAAAAACTAATTATTCCGGAAGTAAATGTTCTGCTTATATAAGTTCACTTATGGATCAAGTTAATTGTAAGAGCGGTAGACTAGCAAAATCTACAGTTCTTCATTATTTCCGCATTGTCGACAGTGTCTATGGTCCCGCTAGGTACAATAATAACATCCGCAAAGAATGCTCATGTGGTCAAGGGCGTAGCTAGGATTTTGAGCAGCAAGGATTTTGAGCAGTGAGGCGGGGGGGGGGGGGGCAAAGTTAGGGTACAGGGGTGGACAAAATGGACTATGCCGCTCCAACCACTGGCGGATCTAGAATTTTATATATGGGAGACCGATTAACTGTGGTGCTTGTAAGGTGCAGGCGAAAATAATTTTTAATATTTCAAGGCCAAACGCTTTAAAAAGAGTTCGTGGTTCAAAAATGTCTTCGCAAAATGGGTTTCGTAAAACAAATTTGATTACATAATTATTTTACAATTATCTATCTGATTTTTGAAGTGAAAACTTCTATAGGCGCGTGTTGCTGAGGAATGAGCGTGAGTGAACCGTCACGCTGGGGTCGGTGACGCTGAATCGAGTTTACTCGGCTCCACTCGACATCAAGCACGCTCGAATTGGTGACGCACTAGATCGTGTATACTAAATCATGTAGGTATATCAATGTTTATATTTAAACATTGATAAATCTGTATGAACTTTAATGTGCATGTATTTGTTTATTATTTATCGTGGTATAAAGTTTCCTGACCTTATATACATATTATACGCTGGACGGCGTCATGTAAGTTGTATAAAAACGTATATTATATGAATTAACTTGTTTTAAATAAGTAAACTAATTGATATTTAATTCGTACATCATACTCATGAGAATATATATGAATGTATGATTAATTTAAACATTGGTTTTTACAGAAAATGGATGAAAGAGACAAATCTACCGATGAATGGGAACAAACTCGACAACGAGTCGAGACGAATGGGAATGGTAAACTGGCTAATGCACGCATGCCGAAATATCGTAAAACAAAACATAGTACATCCGAAGAATTGTATTCTCGGGCGCAAAATGAGCCTGTGACGGATGACATGAAAATATTAAAAAAAACAATAAATAATTTTATATAATAATATCAATAAATCTTATCTTGTTGTTGATAATGTTGATTCACCGAACTAATCCATTTCATATCTATTTATATAATATAATCTATTTCATATTTCAAAATTGAAAAATTAGAAGTTTCCACTTCTATCGTGTGGTCATAAGCACAACCCTTTTTTTTCGCATATGACCAACAAAAATGCATTTTGCTCCCTGTAGTTAATTTAATTTTATGAAAATTCACAAACTTATAAAAATGGCGACTGCCATCTCCACAATACGCCTGGTCTACACGAGGGTACATTCAAATGTTTTACACGGTTGGTTTGCCTTCATTTTTACGTAAACTATCAACAAATGTCAATCATAATTTTTGCCATGTTCTTTCTCATTGGGCTGTGCTTTGCATTTTGCTGCACTATTTTTACTGTAAAAGAGGCTTTAAGAGTAAAAAGTATAACATAAATGAAGATTTTGAGTCCGGAAATGATAGTCGGAATAATATGTATATTTAAAACAATGTAACACGAATTCATGTTCATTTAGGTGGCACAATTTTTGTTTATCCTCTGAAAATCGAGAAAGGACTTTCTTGGTTTTTGCTTTCGTCTGGGGCGGAGGCCCGTACCCCCAGTTCGCTACGCCCTTGCATGTGGGTACGTAGCTACTTGGATGTTTCAAATACATCATACATTCTAAAATATCGTCTAAGATATGGACAAAGAACATTTTACAGAGAAAATATGCATATACGAATAAATAAAAAAAATAGTCTGCAAAAAATGATGACAACTCAATCATAAAAGGCACGGAACTTTTTATAATATGTAACATCAATAGGTTTATGCACCTACCTACTAATTTTATAACACTAAGCATTTTATTAATGAATAATTTGCGCACTGATGTAGATTTTTATTGATTAAACTAATTGTTCTAAAAGTAATTTTAGATCCAATGTTAAATTATTAATGTGTCAAAGTTCGCTAAGTCGTTACGAGTGTCCGCTATACCCGTCCTGTTTATATCACCCTGTATATTAATGAGCGAAGAATCGACAAATGCGCCGTTGAGCGATGTCAGATCGATAGAATAAAAGACGCGGCAGGATTGGCTGAAGAAAATCAATGGCGGTTGGGCCACCGATAATATCGATTTTCTTTAGGGCCCCAGCAAAGCGGCAGCTGCACACCGGTGGCTGCCAGTTTATTCGTTTATTGTCGTTTCGGCAACGTCTATACAGCAAACTGTGCCTGTTGAAAGCCTAAGGTAAATACGGTGTTTCTTATTATACATAGTGAGTGTGAATTTGTAGATATGTTTCGCAGTTGTTTGTTGTCCTGTTTAAAAATACAGAACGCGCGTAAAAACCTATATTAATGAAGATGGATCGCGGCGGGAATGCAGTGAACTACATACGTACTGGTGTAGGAGGATCAGTGTTATTGGAATATTGAGCGCAGAGCCGAAATAATATGCGACGCTGGTTTGTCATTGTTCATTGATTTTACCATTTCATGTCGTAAGGCTGGGTATTTTATAAAGTCATTTTATAGTTATAATAATGGCATCTAAAAATTCAAAAAATATATTTTACGTAGTGTACCTACCTATACTTATATCAATCAGGTAGACGTTATACACAGGGGATGAAATTAAATTATTAACTTTAGTAACATCTTCGAACAGCTACACTGTTTATTAACAATAAACAGTACCTATTAATACACAACTGTATTGATACATTTCCAAAATGAAAACTTAAGATGATTAAGAAATAAAAAATAAATGGAGACCTATAGGCTTCAAAGGTACCTGCGGGCGGCTCGGTTTATTTGCGGATTACAAGTAAACTACACTTCCTAATTAGACCATCTCTTGACGTATCTACTATTTCAATTGTTTTGTATAGTGTACTAGTTTTGTGAAAATATGTTTTATAGTTTTTTAAATATTCAATGATAATGTAAAATATGTTTTGAATATATATATACAGGGTGAGTTTTTAGTGCGTATTTGCTCTGTAGCGCCTTTGCTATTTATCAGAGAAAAATGTGTGTTATCTCAGGTTGTTGGTATAATTTTTTGGCGTTTTTTAAAAATATCGGTGAATGTACAGGGCCTTCCATATCTCCTGGACAGCAACTAACTTTCTTAGTATAAATGGAGCACCCTATATATTTTTTTAAATTCGGAAAGAGCGCAAACTTTTGAGTCAAAAACATGTCCCGCACCCTAGGATAAACCCTCAGGTTTCGGAGATATTTAGCATTTTAAGAAAAAAGTGACGGATAGAGAAATCAAGAACAATAGAAATACTTGCCAGAATGACTTTGACAACAGCCTAGCTGACTGTTCACATTATTTGAAAGGGGGTATTAATTTTTTTTTGAGAACACTATATTTTTTGAGGAAAGTCAAAAGAGACAAAAAGTTTGCGCAGATATTAAAGCCGTCTCTGCACACGAATTTTTTATATGAAGAAATGTCGACGTAAAAAAGGTCTGTAAATATTATATGGGTTGATTATATATTTTTTTTTATCCCCTTGTAACAATATCTCAGGGTTACAAAAACTGTCACAAACTGTCATTTTTGTAGTGAAAGTTGTCGGCCAAATTTCATCTTCTAAATTCTTCTCCATAGTGGAGAAACTAAATAAAAACTATTTTTTTACCTGAACTTTAGAGGGCTGTAACATGGAGGGAAAGGGGTTTTGGAAAAAAAATATAAGAAAGGTACCTCTTAATTTTTGCTGAACATTCACCACAAAAACGACGTGTCCCGGCGAATTCTCAAATATTTTGCGGTTTTTCAATTACAAGGGGTGCTAAATTTTAAAATGAACACAGTGTATACATTTTAGGGTGGTAAATTTTAAAGTGAACACAGTTAATATTACTATATTTTTTTATTATAGTTGGTTACGTATCTCCAATTATCTGCTACTATTTTCTCAATAAAATTGACCTTGAAAATTGCATTTTTTTAATTTTGAGTGGTAGTTAGCGTCGAATTTAGAATAACATTGAAGTAGACTTTGTTATTAAGTTAAAAGAATATTTTAAATATAATAGTAGTAAAGTATTACACAGACACTTTGATGTGTGTCAAAAACCCACACATGTGGGCTTTATAACGAAAGCACATAACTAACTGATAACTATCACAGTAAAAACTTCTCGTGAACATGGAGTGCTACTTTGTATCCCAACTGATGAGTTGGGATACAAAGTCTGATGTGAAACTGAAAAATGTTAATGTTTTAATTTGGAAATGTTTTTCATATTCAGGAAAATTAACTGTCGCAACTGCAATTTAAAAGTGGTACTTACACACTGTATTATAGTTATGTGTCTGTTGTCATAAACTAACGTACCTATGTTTTACGATTAAACTTTACGATTTGAAGTTGAAAGAAAACTTAACAGGACAATTAATTCACTTGTCTTTCATAGCTTACCTACTACGAACAATATCAATGTGGTTGGTCTATGAGTCTGTGGTGGTATCTTAGCTACGAAGTATGATTAATAATTTTGAATGCTAGTAGACATAAAATAATAAATCTTAGGTAGTATTTGTACCATTTAAAAAATGCAGTTGCGAGGGAATTTTTCTACATAATAAAAAAAATCCAAAACAAATTAACAAGAGTGTTCAGTGTCATATGGGACCTGTCGAATATTATTTATTATTATTATTGTTATTATTAATATTATTTTGAATTTGTTTCTTTGCAAAATCGATTTTTGTAAAAAAATTGGGGTTAAACGTTTTTTTTACAATTTTTTTGCCTTTCCTATTCTTTATAACGTGCTTTTTGAATTTTTGGTTTATCTTTATTTTTACGATTAGACAGCCGTATGATTTTTTAATTTAATTATTTAATTGTTACGTCATTTTCAACACTCATCATATAGCAAACGCCTTGCATGGCTCAAGATCTCTGTAAGAGTTACTAAACCTCAAGTATTTTATTGAAAAGTGTATTGGTACACTTTTGAATAAAACATTGCATTGGCCTAAACATTGAACTCGCAAAAACACATTTTTGCGTTTTTTTGCAGTAGGTATAACGAAAAATAATTTTACAATAAATTAATTCGTATATATTGATAGGAAATTTAATAACGAATAAATTATCTTCGACTGTTTTTGCAATCAGACCAAAAAAGTTATAATCGAAAGTACATATAAGAAAAAAAATTGTTTTTTACTATTTGTGCTTCAATTATTTGTTATTAACAATCATTGAAGCAGGCGCTTAGAATGGACAAAAGTATTTTCGGAATAATTGGATCATATTCCGAAAGCGATTAAAAAAGCGATTTAAAAAGGTTTCGCCCTAATGGCATAAACTTCCTTATATTCATTATTTTCGCAATTTTCAAATTTTGCATGCTACATCTATTGGAATAAATGGTAATATTGCTTGATTGTGACGTAAAAAAATTAGTACCTATTAGGAAATAATATTATCATTCCTTTCTGGAAACTCATAACATCAAATAAATTCATTATTATTTACTACAAGAATTTAAATCCAAGTAAATATTCATTGCAGTCATTGATAGTCCAGTTAGTTTCATTATGTTTATTAATATATAACAGCGGTGCTTTTGATTATTATTTATGTGAATTACCAATTTTATTGATTATTGCACTTCAGGAAATGGAAAAAATCCGGCGTGGAATCGTAGAGGCAGGCCACCCAGAAAGCCGATTATCTTTGCGGTCAATAAATAATAATTAGAGATATACGTACACATTTTATGCAAATATTTATGGCTTGCAGCAAAAAATGGTCGCAAATGAGTGTGCGTATATATACCTATTAGTCTTTTAATTTTCATCATTATTTCTCAATCTAAATAGGTGAAAAACTGAAACTCCTCATTTATATTTTTTTCAAATCATGACATTTATTACGTCAAGTAAATAATTTTATTTGTATTATAATTAATTCTCAGTTCAAGTTCTCTATAGTACATAAGTTTGCACATTAACCTATCAAATATTGAAATTTTTACCTTAAAAAAAACCTAAAGTAAAATGAACAAACCGAAAATTAAAGCAAACTTAAAAGGTTCTTTTGTTTCTTTCCAACAAGGTACACCATTCTATGCATACGTATTTTATTGAATTATTTTATACTCGCAAGAATAGCTTCGATTTACTCCCTTAGATATACTTAGCTGCTTTTATTACTCCAAAATAATTCAAGCCCTTAGACTAGGTCAAATAGTATTTACAAAAGATTAAATAAATTTCAAATTATAAATATTATTTATTTTTATTTTTAATAATAATAATTCGGTTCCGGCCGACACGAAATCGTCTTAAAAGAGGATAAACGGACTAAATATCGAGATCTTCTATTCCGCAAGCTCATCCAGGTCATTCCGTTAGTGGTTTTGGTGATATTTGTTCTCGGGGGTACGAGAGACACAGTGCTCTCTGATCTCAAGATCATTCCGGCCTTATAGAATTTATACGTTATTATAAATTATTGTACTCAATTTCATTTTGCATGATATAAACCATTTTCCACTAGTTAGAGTTATGTCTTCCTTATTCAATACAAAGGCTCTGCAATTCCACAGGCTCCATTTCTAGACAAATCCTCCAAGTCTAGAAAAATCTAGAAAAAAGGGAACGATTGGTCCTACAGGATTCCGCTTGTGCTTAAATTAAATCAAAATAACTGCTCCAGAACTCCAGCTGCGATTACTATCCGAGTAGGATAGTATTTTAGTCGATATCCTGCTCGGAAGACGGTTATAACTACAATTTCGAATTATTTGAGAAAAATGGCCAATTTCGAAGTGCTGTATCTCGGGACCTATTAGACCCACGGAGCGGCGGAAGTTATAGCCAAAAACAGAAAAAAGTCAGACAATTTCGAGGGTTTTCGAGCACCACGCAATTAGCACAGGCCTTTCGAACCTGCAAACATGGTTTCACGCTATTTGTATATAGATACCAATAGTGTTATCCAGAAACCAATAGTGTTGTTAGGATAGCCTAACGACATCCCAAAATCAGAGCATTGCAATTATTTGCACCCTAACGCGATTTTTGTATCTACGGTGACTGGCTTATCTACTCTTCCACTCAATCTTGTACTCTTCCACTCAATCTTGATATCACAATGAGAGACCGTACATCGGGATTAATACGGTTATAAACATTTTCAATGTAATCTTTAAATGTATAATACAGCTGAGTATCATCAGCATAAAAGTGTCCATGTAGGACATCTTGACATACTTATATGTCAAGATAGTAATATCAAGTCAAGGATATATATAACAGTAATTTTTTTTACATCTAATAGTAATGTATTATTTCATTAACAATTGATTTTGGTTAGCAGTAGCCGTTGATCTACGCGATCAAATGCTTTTACCTAGTATCTAGTATTACTAATATAGTAACGTCAGTCTTGTCTGATAACCGAACAATATCATATACTTACTACTTCAATCAATGAACTTGTCGTAGTATACCCTTTTCAGAAATTATATATGCTTAGTTATAAAATTGACTTCGTTTTTTTAATTTATGTTATTTTTGTAGACATGGAAAAACAAGCAGATATCTGCGAAACTTACCAACTAAAATGGAGTTCCTACAATACTTACATACATTCCTGCATCGCTACCTCATTTCAAAACACCGCATTTGCCGACGTGGCCTTGGTCACAGTGGACGGTCATCAGATAATGGCCCACCGCTTCGTCCTCTCATACAGCAGCCAGTTTCTTGCGCAAATTCTAAAGTACCAACCTAGAGTCACCACTGCTTTGCCGTTAATGATAGTGATGCCTCCCGAAATAGACTACAAAAGCTTGAAAGTGTTGGTGAGGTACATGTATAGCGGCGAGGCCAAAGTGTCGAAAGAAATCTTGAACAACGTACTCAAAGGAGGGGATATCCTGCAGATTAAGGGGCTCTACCGAGAAGGAGATGATCATGATAAGAATGTAAAAATTACCCAGAAATCTCAAAAACCACCAGTTTCCACCTATACAGCTGCTGCCACTAGCAGTCCTGCCGCCACTCACCCTGTGGTAACTAAACCCACCAAAAATGTGATAAATAAACCAGCGAGCAACACGGTGACAAGTACAGAGAAGAATACGGCGGCAACACCAGCAGCACCAAAATTTTTAGTTGTACAAAAGCCTAAGGACCAGTCGACGTATAGCAACCCCCGACCAAAGGTACTAAACTTCACCATAATGCAAAAGTTCGACAAAAACGCCCAGACCCCCAAGGAGGGTTCACCAAAACATATAACAATATTAAATAAAACCCTGGATCAAAACAGTTTGACCAAAAATGATTCTGAAATACAGAACGAAGACATTACCATCAAAGCTGAGCCTGGTTCTACTAAGGAAAGCAACCTGCAGTATTTAATGATCAAAGATGAGCCTATAGAGTGGAGTGAAGCTGACATGGAACTGATTGATTCGAAAGAAGTTTTTGACGACATGACAATTAAATCGGAGAATACGGAAAATTACGAGTCTGAATCAAACGAGGAAGAGTTTTCACCATTGACGTGCGAACTGTGCACGGAGACCTTCACCATCCCCGCAGAATGGGTCAGACATGTTCAAACTCACACGGATATGTTGCCTGCCAAAAGACGAAGAAGAGACAGTCCGGGAGTAAGTTTATATTTCTATTACCATTTATATACAGTTACATAATTCAAAAGTCAAAAGTATAACTTTTTTTTTGCAACTGTACAAAAATATGTGTAAATGGTGATCAAGTGGATATCCATCACTTTTAACTATTTTATTTCTACGACTATGTTAAAAAACACTCATATATGCTTATTGAATAGCTATTTATATAACCAGTTGGGAAAAGTACTATTTTGTGTAACGAGCGTTAGCGAGTTAATATGTTTTTTTCTTGCATTGACGTGCTAGCGTTGATAACTTTCCTCGTTTTCCTTGTTGACTAAAAATTATATTTATTAAAAAATGACTTCGATTTAAATATTGTTACGCCACTGAGTTCGTAAAATAAGTGAGTACTGTCCAGAATCCAAATACACTTTATTAAATTCCAAACACAACAAGTCACAACTATCTACAATGATAAATTACTAATTTGAACACTCTTAATTCAATGTTCTGGAAAGTTCTAGAAGCTTCTCGATTATTCCATCCCATTCTAGATTATTCTCATTTATTCCATCCCATTCTAGTTTGTATACAAGGCATCTCGAAGGGTTCTACAGGGGGTAGTCCACATGTTCATATATCGCAACTATTCTAAATGGGGCCAGGGGTGTATCTCGGTTATTTCAAGTCCTAGAGGGTTGAGACTTCGCCCTCGGAGGGTTGTATCGGGCACCCCAGATGCGGTGTTGCCACATCGTCGGGTGCGGTGTTGCCAGATTGTTTTTCCCTAGATCTAGGGATTTTTCAGTATATCGTGCACAATCGCTTCTGACGATTCCGTAACAATATATACAAAAAATTCGATTGAAATACATAAAAAGTTTTTTTATTTAAATTTAAAAAATCCGATATTTTACTAATCTGCGATTTTTCCTACTGTACGCAATTTAACGAGATTGCCGAGGAAACTGATGTAAATATTTTTGTCTCAGGATTCCTACGAAAACGACACCTTCCCAGAACTGATGTGCGACCTGTGTCAGAAATCCTTCCCAACTCCAGCGGAATGGGTTCACCATATCCAAGACACGCATACCGAATTCGAGCTTCACCTGTCGAACAAGCAGAATCCCCACAAAAAAGCGTCGCTTCCAGCCACCCAGGCGAACAACCAGAGCAGTGAGGCGAACAAGAAATGTACGCAATGTGATAAGACGTTCCCATCGCATGCTTCTATGGTTATCCACAGGCGTTCACATACCGGTGAAAAGCCTTATGGTTGCGAATACTGCAGCAAGAGTTTCAACGTTAAGAGCAATTTGCTGAGGCATCTCAGAACCTTGCATAATAAAATAATAGATTCTTCAGATATAGAAAATAAAGACGTGTCTGATAACAGCAATTAAATACCAAGAAAAGACATTTTATTTAAAGGATTATTCACCAGTTACCACTTACCACGGCAATCAAGTACCACGTTTCAGTTGATTTTATAGGAAATTATTATTTGTTATTGTTTATTCAAGAATTTAACAGCCATTTGTAAATTCAAATTTATAAAAAAATTGGATTTTATATAATCTTAATAATTATTACCTATATAATATAATAGGGTACGAATAGAGGTTTTCACTATTTTTATAAGTAAAGTAATATTTATAGCAAATTTGAGTTAGCATCCTGTAATTAAAAATCTAATATCTTTATTATAAGAAGATCAATACGAGATTATTGGATTCACCAAGCTGTTTTAATATTACTCAGATGGAAGGTGTCTTATTTTTATAAACATTATAGGTAACTGCATGCATGATGTTATTTTATTATACCTAACTGTTTATTTTATTCACATATTATAAGAAAATTATTATTACCTATGTTATGTTTGTGAAATGTGGACAATTGTATTTGTATATGACCTTGTAAATCAATAAAACTTTTTCAATTTGATCAATCATATATTTTAAATTTAAAAAAATTCCGTGATTAAAGTAAAGAAATATTATTCCGTGATTTAATTAAAATTGTTCTCCATATAAATAAAAAAAAAACAGTTGAAAAACTACTTAGGTTTTCTGTAGTATTAATAAAGTATGTTTATTACAAAAACAACAACTTTATCCTCGGTCACCTCGCGGAGTTTAGTATGAAATCCCTCCGGGAGAGTTTCATATTAAATGGAATTCAAAATGGAAAAAAAATTCTGTTTTTTCAAAATTTTTTAAAAAAATTCAGAAATTTTTTTCAAAACTTCAAAGACCATTAACTATTTTTTTTACTTGTGGCATATGGCATTATTACAATAAGTTAATAGCATATAGCATTATTACAATAATCAGTTAATATTTAAACGTCAGTTAATGACGTCGTTTAAACGTCAAATAAACGTCATTTGGCTGTGACTTTTTCTCGTCATTTTGACGTCTCTCTTGTAGTTCTTTTAACGTATTTATGTCCTAAAAACTGACGAAATAAATACGTCATAATAACGACACCATGCTGCCTGGGATTTCTAATACCCTTAGTATATTTTCCAATGGATCTAATTGTGGCACCCGATTTTCTTCATGTCGAAATAACGGATTTTCCTACATACTTTTTCCTCATTTTCAACCCCTTCCACGGCAGCTAAATGACTCTTGTTTGAGCTGTTATATTTTAAATCCCTCAGTTCGTTGCGACCCTTTAATGTTTTTCCTTTTTACAAACTCATTATATAAATTCGTTATATGTTATTATCTTACTTGTTTGTTACAATCATGTAGTTAATAAGTTGCTGGATGTATTTCCAAATATTTTATAAAAATGTCAATTCGAAATTATTACTTTTTTGTCTAAAGTCAATTCTATCATGTCAATTCGAAATTATAATTTTTTTAACTGCGATTTTTGTCAATATGTTTAATGTGTTATACTCATTTTATTAATTGTTTAATCCATAAAATTTGTAATTTTTAGTCAGATATTATTCATTATATTCATTAGACGCTATCTGCGCCCGCCTATGATCGTTCGGGTGGTTCTATGATGGTTCAACCAGCAATGATAGAAATAGGAGTGAGGAATGCTTAAGATGCGACCGGTCAATAAAATGATAAAATATATTTATAAATTATTACGTTAAATTGTAAGATTTATGAAAATACAGTTTTACTTGCTTTTAAATAGGTACTCTAATTATTTTGTGAAGTTTGTGCTTTCTAATAACTATAGAAACTGTACAATTAAGTATAATTTTTTCTAAAGAGTGGTCAATCTCTCTCGGATATTCTACCCTAAGCATTTTTTCTTTTTTTTTACATATTTTATATACGACTGTATTAGTAAATGCTAGACTTATTAGTAAATGCTTGGATTTTTTGATAGAGATATTAAGTATTCTCATTATATTGGGCATCAAAGGAATAGGTCAAAAAAAACAGTTGCCAATCTCTATATTTGTCTGTGCCAAAGCGTTTTAATTAGGCCTGACAAATTTCAAAATATATTTAAATATAGTTTGGCCTCCGTCGTGCCTGTAAAATATACATTCAATTAGACCGTCAAATAAAGTTGTAAATTTAGACAAAAATGTAAACCGAAGTAAGCTAATAAAATTCCGGTAGAATATAAACGTATTGTTTACTTTGGTAGCCGTAAAATTTTATATTTAAAAAGGTTTATTATTTAGTCTTTGGTGTTTACATAGGATATTATCATTGGTGCTTATGATTTTCTTTCATAAATATAACACATTTTAGACTACACTAAATCCGTAAGGATTAGATAGTGGGGCAAAAAATAACCGTTATTATACCCAAACTGAAAAGGAGACACTATTTATATAAATACTATTTATATACAGTGAGCGTGTAAAGGTTGGAATAAATTCCATAAAATCGAAATTATCGACTTTTCTGGAAAAGTACCCGTCGATCTTGTTTTTACGAGGCTCATATTTTCTGTGTCTGGCATATTTTCATATATTTTTCTTTATAGTGTATTTGGAAATAAAAGAGAGTAATAAAATCTCATTAAAAATGCCAATACTCAATAATGCCATTTTTTTGGGGAATTTGAATACACTAATATCTCGTTTATTTTGTACATTGTTAAAGTTTAAATCATAGCTGCTTTTGCACCCTGGTACACATTATTTACTAAGCATCGTTATATTTAAAATTTACTTAAAAAAACTTTTACATCTACATCTATCTGGTATGCAAAAAATAAAGTAAATAAATAAACTCAATACAATTAGACTAATATGAAAGACAGGGAGGGCTATAAATAACTAATAATATACAATGTATCCTAAACGCTAGACGACTGAGGTTAAATTTTGTTTACCTTTTACTTTGCCGATCTACAGATTTTTGTAATTTGCAATCACGTGTTTTATCCCAACATGTATTTCACGCGATTTAAAAAACACTAAACACTAAATTAATACTTAACAATTTATTTTTCACTACACGACGTTAACCGAAAATAACAGGCGCGAAACTACTTGTTTACGTCAAACTGATACACTGACAAGAAATTGGTTTACCGCTACTTGCGTTGCCACGTTTCTCTGTATAAAGATCTTAGACATCTAGCGACGTTTGTGATTGCTTCACTTTTCCCGACTATGACGTCGGTAGTATTTCTGGTTGCGCACATCGGGTATTTGGTTAACACGCGAAGTGAGTTAAGCTAAGTCTTAGACGTCTAGCAGCGTTTATCGGTACTTAATTTTTCCCGATTCTGACGTCAGCAGTATTGCTGGTTGCGCATATCGGGCGTTGGGTAAATTCGCCAGTACTTGCTCGAGTTGAACCCCTGTGATCTGTCCTTGTCTAATGAGTTTCAAACAATCGGCCGACCTCTCATTACCGGTCGGCATTAGTTTGCTATGACGAATTTATTTCATAACCGGTAATAAAAGTGTAATCAAATTTTTAATTATTAAATTTTAGGGAAATATGTGATTTACTTCATTGTAAACTATAACTAATATTATATTTAAAATTATACCTATTTTGACAGTTACCAAATTTTAAAATTTTCTGACATTAATCGATCGCTCTCTTTGCTAAAAAAAGATATACCATATTTCAATCGATATCTTACGCCGTGTTCTAGGAATACTGCAGTAGTATATTAAAATATACATATATTAAAATAAAAATAATGAAGTAACACTTAAAAAAAATCTGTACTGGAAAGAAAATATCGAACTGATAAGCATGATGTTGAATATGTGCACCTTTGGATATTTCTTAAATATAAATTAATAATGTATTAATAAGTAATAATTAATGCAGATACTGCTGATGAAAATCGTTTTTGAAAATAAAAAGGTTTTCTATATAGTGCAGAATTTTTGGCAATCACTGTAAAATATTATAAATGCCCTTTACAAAGAAAACTGGACATTTTATGTTAGTTTATATAAGATAACATTTTATGTTTATTTATATAAGATATACACACTATAATAATTAGACTTAAAAATTAACCAACAAATTTATTTGAGACTGCAGTCAGAAAATTGATTAAGGGCTCAATTAAATATAAACATTCTATGTTATTGTCGACCTATCGGAATTATCACATGCTTTTATTATTTCACATATTATTTTATTATATCACATAGTTTTTGTTAACTATCAGATTATCACATACCTTACTATATCACATAGGTTTCACAATGTCATATACATGATATACCTATGCATGCGTCAAAATTAACCCAAGCGTAACGTTTTACGATAAAATTATTACTATTACAATTAAAGTTAAAGTACTTGCTTTGCTGGAGGCGAATTCTTGCCCACATGGTAGCATAAGAAAATAATTGCTTCGCTGGTAGTACAGAAATTCTCATGCGTTATAATAATACCGTGTCGAGATTTGGATTGTCTTCCAATAAATAGCCTGATTAGCATAAATTACCACGCTATGAAAATTAAAGAACACATTGAAGGTTACAATATATGATTCATTCTGTAAGGTTGGTTGAGCAAGAAAAATGCAAATACTAATTTAAGAAAATACGTGGTGAAGACTGCCCTGGTTGAGATAGTCTTATGCTCTTATAAAAACACATTTGTTATTTTTTAATAATGGAATGGAAGTAGGATAAACCCAACATTGGCTAACTTAACCAAAATAACTGCATCTATTTACCTCTCACTTTACAAAATCCCAGCCTTAAATATGTCTGCTCTGTAACTTGCACAATACAATCAAATATCGTAGTGATGTCCTGATGTCCATACCCTTGAATTTAAGATTCAGAGGGTTGCTATCACCTCTACCTAATAAAACCTCTTTATACCGCAGATGCTCTTCATATAATATATTTTCCATGTACCATAAAATTCCAGCTAACTACATAGGTTTTAGTTACCTAATCTTAGGTTTATGTACAAAAAAATATCTTCTGAACTCTTAAATGAACATTAAAAATAATTGCATAAAACAACTGCATTTAAATCCTATTTAAACTATCATTTTGAAATTGCCTTATCATAATTTAATTTAGCTCAGTCGGGTTAGCATTGACTTTGAAAAAATTCGCGTCAGCAATTTGGCGACCAAATTCCGCCGATGCGTTAGCCGCCATCTTGAATTGACCATGACGAATCGTTTTTGCTCAATATCTCGGCTATTTTCAACAAAAATGGTAAGGACTAAGTTATTGCAAATTTGATTCTTTACAACTTCAGTCATTACAATTTATATCGACCGATCTTTTTCGCATTAAACGAAAAAAGAGTGGCAAGTATAATTATGAAATGATCGCATTTATTATTAACTTTATGACATACATACGAAACAAGGTTATATAGAATTAAATTTCCTACCATTTTGGAATCGGAGATACGGCCGCTAGAACGCCAGCAGACGCGACGACTTTAGTCTTGCGAGTTCGAATTAGGCGCCATAGAAAGCGGTCGTATCTTCGATTCCATAAGTCGCACAGGGAAAGTGAGTGTATCAATGGAAAGCTTATTTAATTCCCTAAAAATTTACTTGGGTTATCTGTCTCCTGTGTGATCTGAAATTGAGATATAGCAGCTGTTATGGGTTTAAAACATTAGCTAATTCATTTTAGTTTCATTTGGTACTATCCCGAAGAATGTAAGACAAACGGTTCTTACGCTACGCTTGTTCCAGTACATAAATATGAACGCTTCTCCAGGATTCCCACACCCTTGAATTCCAGGAAACCGAAATGGACACGGGAGGGATGGGGACTTTTGATATGTTGTTCAGTACACTCTACCGATTTTTATAATTTATTTCTTCGGTCCTTGCAGCAAAAACTTGAAAACTAAGTAAGTTATCAAAAAAATCACCAAAATAAAAAGGTGTCTATGGTTCTTTGGCTATAACTTTGTCGTTTACGAAATACATATATCTTTAATAACAAAAAAGTTTTCTCGATCGAGTATTTGTTACTGCATTTTTAACAAATTTCGTGTCATCAACTTTTTTAAAAAATATTACTGGTGATACGTATTTTTTGCATTTCTGCCATGTCAGGCATGATAAGAAAGGTCTAAATTGGCTCTTCTAAAAAATCCAAATCAATTGGACTTACACTAAGGGTGATAGCAAAAATTTAAAAAATTCCTTAAAATTTGAGATTTTTCAGAATTTGTTGATTTTGACCAGATTATTTTTACCAGTTTTTTGACAGATCGATTTACATAAGAATAATTTTCTTTAGGTGGTTGTTCGCGAAGGTTATAGAGGGTGTATTTTAGACGTCTTAGACATTGTTCGTTCTCCGACTGATGAAATAAGAATGGGAATATAGGCTCAAAAAGTCATAATTCATAACATTGGAACTGGTACTTTAAGCAAATATGTTAACAGCAGAATTTATTTAAAGGTTACTGCATTATTGTATAACTATAAATGATTGTTTATAATAGACTCTGTGATTACTACCAACAAAAATTTGGACCCATCAAGTACAGTCCATTCTGATAGTATAATCGTTTTAAGTATATACTTAATATTTTGTAGTAACCACAACTCTTGGGTCTTAAGTGTTATCAGGGCCGGACTGGTCTGTTAAGGTTCACGGGGAAAAGTCTACATAAGGGCCCTCAAGCCCAATATTGAATGATCTTTCTACCACAAGTAAGAAATTAATAACATTTGAATTATACAATGATTAATTGTAATAATAACCAAATAATATTAACCAAAAAAAAACAATCACTTTTAAAAACAATCATTCGGCCAAAATTATTTAGATAACAGTAGTAGTAAATCTAATAATAAAATAAACAAACAACTCTATAAATCCAATAAAAATATGCTAGTGTAAATGTTAAAGTGCATTATGGATAAATGTAATAAAAGCCCAAGGAGCAAAAGTGACATAGCGCCGATGTGCGCTTTTCCTCCGAGGGTGGATGCCACCCATTCCCGGGGGTGGAAATAATTTCACTCAAAATAACTCCGGAAATGAATAGAGGGACACATTTTAAGTAAAAAATGTTCTATAAAGCTTTTTCCATAGATCGATATTTTTCGAATTCTTCGTGATTGAAAACATAGATTTTTCGTTAAATAAGGGAAAACCGATGTATTTTTTGGAAAAAACAGAACATTTTTTGAGGTACTTGGAAAGGCCCTTTAAATGAGAGCTGTTAATTATGCGCATGAGATTGGATCCACCCGGATGTTTTTCCACCCCTCTCCAAATAATACGATAAACCTACATTCTGGATACGGCCGGCGACGCGACGGATCGCGTTTTGTAGTAATTGCACCAGTTTCACTGTGCGATCTGATCAGTGACCGTGACTGTTGTGAACTTTGCCAAAAATAAGAAAATAGTACTATATACCTGAAAAGTTATCTAGAGACTGGAGCCTTAACGCAAAAGCGGTAACTGTTTTATGCATCAGTTGAGTAAAAACTTATTACCCTATTCCTTACATAATTTTACTTGGATGTGGACTGTATTAAAATTACACCATGCAGTCACAAGAATTACTTTTATTTCACATGCCAACTTAACATTTTTGAATAACAGAGACAACTCTGACAATTCGTAATACATCTAACAACATGTAGACATTGTAGACAACTCATAATAATATTCTTAATAATGCGCGAAGGGGTCGCATTGCCTGTTTTTTCTGGGCATGCGCACTCGAGTGCGTGGCACTGCTAAACTGGACTGAACAGTAACTATTAAATTCCACTTAAAATAATAATAAATCTACCGATTCCACCCTCTCACCCCTATATATTAACGCGATTTTTTATATTACGCGATTATATTTCCAGATAAATACCAAATACGTCATACGCCCACTGAAATAAAAACATAATTTTAGACTTACCATCAAACCAGCATTTGTTTTCTGCAAATTTAGGCCGTAGTACGTTAATACTTGATTCGTCAGTCAGGCGTGCTGCAAATACAAATGATTATTATTATTATAGGGGTAGTCAATATGACAACTTAAACTAGATAATTTACTTATTTATTTATTTTACTTAACTGCGATTTATATAAATTACTTATAGATATCCGGACTACATTTTATTGTGGATTTGCATTTTTAATGAGCCTTTCTTACTAACTCACATTTCCAAATAGACTATAATATATAGTCGATTTGAAAATTTGGAGCTATACAGCCAGTTCTATAAATATGAAAAAAAGCGTCCTTTTCCAAAAGTGAACTTTTAGAAAAAGTAGACTTAATTCTCTGTAAAGTCGATTCTGTTCTATAAAGGGGAAGCTTTTGCTAACGGGACATGTTAGCAAAAGCTTCAATTTGTGAATATTTATTGTGTTTGCGGGCTTGAAAGTTACGTGTGAAGTTAGTCGAGAGGCAAAATGAGTGACAATTATGACAATTTTATTTAGTAATAACAACATTTTCGGTGTTGTTTTGTGATGGAAATTTAAGTTTTAGTTCTTTTAGTTTTAGAAGTTTTATTCTATATTTTTATCCTGTTATTAAAGTGTTGCTATATATAATAAATAATGAGTCAACGTGACGTGGAAAAAAATCCGCAAAAAGCCATATATTTGCAGAGAAAAGTTATCGAAAATAAAGTGACCAATAAAGTAACAAATGCGGAGAAGGGATTCTTGTTAATTATGTGAGAGTATGATTAAAGTTTTATTTGGCTGAGGGTGCAGATGAAATCAAGAACGATGGAAAAATTCTGACGTCGCGTCAGTTTGATGAAAACATTGCAGTCGTGGCCTATATATTTTTTCTCTTCTTAACACTTAACGTTATGTGTTCTTCCTCACTTTCTGAGGATGAACTTGAACTGGAATCCAGTAAATGATAGATTGTATTTCAAACACACCAAGCCCAAACGACCACTATTTTCCAGACCATAAGCAGTCTTATAAATGAACGCATATACGTACTGTCAGTTTATGCTGACTGTAAAAATATAAATTTGTAGGTTAAGATTACAATAAATTCGACTTTTCTCCTCAAAAGGGCCAAAATCGATACTTTAGTAAAAAGAAAGTTTTCAGTAAAAGTGTCTTTAAAATCGATTATTGAACACGCTTTAGAACTTAAAGGAAACTTTTAATATTAAAGGAAGCTTGACGTGTATTGTGGATCTGGCCATTAATATGTTAAAACAAATATCATATTATTATCGCATCTGTAGTAACAACAATCAGCTTGAGTAATTTTATAATGGGCAGTAATACTGCAAGAACTCTTAGTTTGGTTTATGGCAACATTACTAACTGACGGAATAAATATTGAGGGGAATACCTACATAAGCTCAAAAACATAGGATTCCTTAACCATCTGTCATAATTCATAACATTGACACTGTTACTTTAAGCAAATATGTTAACAGCAAAATTTATTTAACTGCATTATTGTATAACTAAAAATTATTATTTATAATAAACTCTGTGATTAGATCACCAACAAAAAATGGACTAAAAATTTTGTCTTATCAACCTCAATCTTAAATGTTCTCAGGGCCGGACTGGTCTGTTGAGGCTCACCGGGGAAAAGTCTACGTAAGGGCCCGCAACCACAATAGAATGAATCCTTTTTTACCACAAGTAAGAAATTAATAACATTTAAAAATAACACATTGATTTCATTGTTAACGGATAAAAAATATAAAAATAAACAAAAAAACAACCACTTTTTAAAAAAATCATCCGGTAAAAATTATTTAGATAACAGCAGTACAAAATGTAATAATAAAATAAGCAAAAACAACTCTATTAATCCAATAAAAATATACTAGTGTAACGTTAAAGTGCATTATGGATAAATATAATAAAATAAACTTTAAATCAAATTAAACATTAATATATGCCACAGAAAAAATGAAAACAAAAATAAAAATACAATATTAATCAAACTGTACTTAGGCATAGTATACCTATACATATAGATATAGTCCAGTCGTTGTATCTTTTCCGCTCCTAATTATTTGAACTTTGACCGATTGACGTGAAATTTGGTGATTAGCTAGGAGATGGCTCTAGGCAAAAGTGACATAGCGCCAATGTGCGCTTTTATATATCCGGAGCTATTTAACTCAAAATAACTCCGGAATATTTTTTGTAGTGCTTGAAAAGACCTTTAAAATGGGCGCGTTAATCATGCGCATGGTACGTTCTCACCATCCTCTAACTAGGAATAAAATATTAGTATATTTTAGGTAGGAACACAACGCACATTGAAATAAAAGATCGGATCCACCCGAATGTTTTACCACCCTTCTCCAAATAATACGATAAATCTATACTCTGGATACGGCCGACGGCGGATCGCGTTTTGTACCAAAATAATGGCACAAATTTCACTGGGCGAACTGACCAGTCACCGTGGCTGTTGTAAACTTTGAATAAAATGAGGAAATAATACTAGTAGGGACACCTACCTGAAATGTTATCTATACCAATTTACTTACCATAGAACCAGCAGCTGTTGCTTTCTAGAAATGTTGGCTTTACTACGTCAATACTTGGATTGTAACTCAGGTCTAAGGCTGCAGATATTATGATTATGAGCAATGGAATGCCCCAAGCATATGCTTCGTATAGCCTTAACCGAATCCTTTCCTGACTCTTCTCGGTGCTCTGTGGCCTCAAATCTCTGAAAAGAGACAATACAGATTCATTACAAATTACAATATTCCCCTAAAAAACATAATGCATGGTATTTATTATGACTAGTGAAATTATAAAATGTATAACATTCTATAGGATACTCTTCGCAGTCAAGTATTTAATACATTATAAAAAAACAAAGCGTACAGCACTTGTTTGTGTATTTTTCTGGTAGCATAGAACATAATTATATAATAATAAATGTAAAATAGAACAAAAACCCTGGACCTGTCGACTATGAATCATGAACATTACCATATTCCAAAAGTCTTGAGGGGGGATTTTGTAGAAAAGTGAAATGCCGAAAAAACCTGTGGGCGCCACCGACAGGTGCTGGTGCTGTGGGAGTCAGCCCTTTAACGAGTGGTGCTTTTTAGCCGAGGAGAGGATGGTGTTTTCTCGTCAAAATGGAGGTCGTTATTTATATATTGTATTTTACTTGAGCATACACGGTGGACAATAATTATTAATAAATATTAATCTGAAAGTTAAGTAGAAGTGATCCTATATCTCCGGGCTAGTGAGTGGAATAGTTTGGAAGAATTTTTGTTCCTGACCTAGTTCAGTTCCATAGTAAATGCGACATATTGACACGGAAAAAAAAGTATGGGTAAAATTAAGGTATTTTAGCATTTATTTAAATTTTTCTTCTGTTCTCATGAGCATTGAAAATACCATTCATTGCCAATACCTGATATATAATAATGTCCAATTATGTTGATTTTTCCTAGTGATTTCTGTTCTCGTCTGAACCTCTGTTAGACGGTAAGAATATACATACAAAATCCCCGTCTTAACAATAAGTAGATAATAAAGAGCGACTTTCAGCGAATTCGGCTATCACGCTGAATTCACTCCATGCGCTCTGAACGTATCTCCATCCTATATTCTAAGTAGCAATAACACAGGATGGATATATCTACATTCAGAGCGCGTGGAGTGAATCGAGTGTGATAGGTGAATACAGCCTAAAGCTGCCAAAATTTTTAATTGATGTCAAATATATAATATACAAGTCAATGTCAGTTATCAGTGTTTGACGTCGATACACAACATTGTAAATCGCACAATCATTATTTGACATAACATACACATACACATCTTCATTTTGCTCCGATTAGGAGCAAACTAGGCTAGGAAACTAGGCTTTCTATTGCGAAATTCAATTTTCTCTGGCGTGATAAGTAGTAATTTTGATGAATCCACAATTATAAGAGCATTTTGAAGTTTTCAATTTCTTATACTTAATGTTTATATTAGCATATTTAGAAATTTAATCACATTATATACACATTAAATTAGGTTCTTACATTATTGTCTCTCATTTTAAAAGTGAAAGTATTGCTGGGAGAAGTCCTAAGTAGATATTGACAGTTACTTTTTACTCTTTTGACTAAATCGAACATCCAAAACAAATGTTACTTGTTAAAATACTTGTTAAAAGTTTAGGGCTCAAATGGAACTTCCTTCGAAAAAAAAGATTCACAAAGTAGATTGTGGAAATAAACAGGTTGTTTCATTTGATATAATAAAGTTGCCTTATCCCGGAAAATACGCATTTCTGGTTAAACCGGAAGTGAGCAAAAAAAGACGGATACACAGGAAAAAAGTATTGAAGACTGTGACGTATGCTGAAAGAAATAATTTAATATAAATCGTATCGTTATCATTCAGTCATAAAATTCAAATATATAAATGGAATAAATGCAATCATTTTTATTGTATTTCCTTCTTTGTAATGGTCGTAAAGCAATATCCTGAACCATGTTATAGTAACGTAATAAAACAATAAACAGTCTTTGTAAACCGGCGACCTTCGCTTTAATCTCGATTTCTATTATTTGAAATTTCCGATCTGTGAAGTAGTAAACTATACACATGCGACCTACCCTAGACGCAAAATTCTGAATATAAGGGATGATTGTAAACTCTCCCATTGTTGTTGACGGCTACACCCTGCCTGTGAGGACATGTGCTCTTAGGGAATAAACGATTTCACCGTAACTTGTAATAATCAAACTGATTCTGCATGGCGAATACTTTATGATATATTCGTCACAGTTTATCTGCAACATGCTTTGGTGGTAGAATGGGAATGGGGTGCTCACTACTCATGTTTAAAGTGCGCAGGCATTTTAGATTCATCTAACTTGTTCCATGATAGAAATGGAAAAGTTGGGCTAAATAATTATTGCATATAGACATAAATATTTTGCCTAAAATAAAGCTAAAACATGATCGTAACATGTATTTAACACGATAGTGTATTTCAGTAGATGTTATAAGATAGCTAAATGCACAGATACCTAATGCAGGATATGTGTAGCAGGCATAATATTACATAAGGTATGACACCTTATATTCTTTGAGTAATGTTCTTTGCAATAGGATATTAAAATGAGATCTATTTAATAGGTCGGGTGTAAAGTCCGTGCATTTGCCATTCTAAATATTGCTTCTACATTATAATATGTAGAAGCAATATGTATGGGAAAGTCGAGGATATACACTTGAGCAAGAAAAAACTAGAATCGCTAGTTTGCATCGGTGTGCAAAGATTTTTTTCCATCTCCAAATTTTAAATGTCCGGCCATCCGTCCGTCTGTCTATATGCCGAGTTTTTTGTTAACATACTATCTCGACAACGAAATATTCAAACGCAATATGTGACAAAAAATTTTTGAGCCGAATCTAATAATAAATAAACCATACAAACAAATATAGGGTAATTCCAATTTCTGTATTTGCAAGGGGACAATAGAATTTTACCAGTGGGTAGTTATTTCATCGATATTTTGTTGTTGGGGTCCAATTTTTGATATATATATATATATATATATATATATATATATATATATATATATATATATATATATATATATATATATATATATATATATATATATATATATATATATATATATATATATATATATATATATATATATATATATATATATATATATATATATATATATATATATATATATATATATATATATATATATATATATATATATATATATATATATATAATAGTAACGTCTCACGTCACAGATATAAAATGCCAACTGTGTCTAAAACTAAAAACGGTAGTAGTATAGGCATCTGGCGTTAAGCTGACTTGGAGAGCACCTTCAATTCGGTTGGAAATGGTAGTTAACGAAGCGCCAAAGCATTTTCGATCCTTAAATCAACTCTTTAGAGATGGCTGAAGACCCAAAACGAAGGAAAGAGGAAGCATGGGACATTCATGTGTCTTGGTTCTTGGGTATATATTAGAGACTGAATTGATCGTGCTCCACATTAGAAAATTGCAGAGAAATGGACTTTCGCTGACGCGAAAATCTGTACGTGCAATGGCATATCATCTGGCAAAACAATTAAAACTTAAGCCCACATTTGATCGCACAAAGGAGTAGTCCTGCTTAAGACGTAGTCCTGCTTTATCTATTAAAAAATCTGAAGGAGTATCAATGCTCCGTTCGGTAGGACTTAATAAGGAAAGCGTTGGATACTATTTTAAGCTACTGGAAGAAATTATGACTGTACATCAGCTATTTGACAATCCATGCAACATCTATGTTCACGAAAGCGGACTTCAGTTGAATATTAAGCCAGTTCTAGTGGTAGCTGTTCCAAACGTGTAGCCACAATAACTTCAAGTGAAAAGTGAGAGACCATTTCAGTTGTGACGTGGTGTAATGCGGAGGATTCATTCTTATCTCCGTTTATGAAAGGGAACAATTACAAAGAAGAATGAAAATATGGGATGATACCAGGTACTATTAGGTATAAATGTCACAAAATCTGCTTAAGAGAATGCCGACATATTTTTTGACTGATTGAGGAATCACTTTGTGCCTCGAAGCCAAGGGATCGTGCCACTTAATTGATTTTGGATGTCTTGGAATACGCAGAAGAACGAAATATTGTTCTTCTTTGCGTTCCTAGTCTCACAACACACTTCTTCAAAACTTACTATTACGCAGCTTGTAAGAAAATCCACGCTTTCAGCGGCTGCGACACGACCTCTGCATTCTTCAGACAGGGAAAACAGAAAGTTGCAAGACTGCTGCAAAAAAATTCTGAGTTACGCAAAACGGTTGCATTTTCAAAAACCCAGATGCTCCTGCAAACTTCATGGACACGGCCGGGAAGTTGTTAATCGAGCTTTGTACGGGCAAAAGAGTGGCTACATTTCTTATTAAAATTCACCATTAAAATGTTATTTCGGACTATCAAATCTCGCAGCTGTGCGCGTTACTTGCTTATCACTAGATTATATAAACACGGATTTTTATTGAATCATCAAAGGATCCCGCCGCAAATAACGAAGTAAAAAATTATAGTTTTATTAATAAAACGCGGGAGAAGATCATCAATCGAAATCGTAAATTCAGCTATTAGATATTAAATACGGGTCACTTACAGTAAACATCATAAACCACAACAGCTGTTTAGAACTGGGAAAGAGTAATTGATATTTAGCAAATTAAAATTCGGAAGGAAATATCAACATCATTATCAAACCACGACCAAAGTTTACGAAATATATATATTCTGTAAACTTTGCCACGACTATGATACTACTAGACGGTATGGTAGGTCACATGGAAGGCGGGAAGAGTTAGTAAATGATAAATATGTACAGACGTACATATTTTTGCCCTAGTTTGGTATATTTGCCCTATTTTTTTTATAAACAACCACCAAAATCGGGAAAATCAGTGTTCGGGCTGTACAATTTTCCCGTTGTTTATAAAAAAAATGGGCAATCTGTCTGTACGTATTTATCATTTACTAACTCTTCCCTATCATTTACCACATTCAAGTATCTGTAACAAATTAAATCAACTCATTTTTATACTGTCTATATACTGATATTCAAAGCCGAGATTTTTCCCAGTATCATCTCGGCGTGTGATCGAGGCTCGGCAATCGAACATAGTTGTCGTGGCCGGATCCTTCTGGGCGCGTCGATTCTAGTCGCCTAGTTACACTTTGCCGCCACCTAGGCGGCAAAGTCTAACACCTGCTTGATTTATCCTGTTGGCATATGACCTCTCTGGATAAACATTCCAGCGCCAGTGGCGGGATAAAAAGGGGAATATTCGTTAAATTATGTTTGCCTATACAATATACATTATTACCTATGTTACGAGTGCGGCAGGTTATTGTGTTTGGAACAGTGGCGCTCCAAGCTAGAATAAGGTTTCTTATTTTACCTACTCATATCCCGCGAGATAAAGAATCTGATTACTTCCCAATAATTATATCGACATCTTAGATAGTTGACACCCTGTAGACTATCGACATCTTAGATAGTTGACACCCTGTAGATAACACTCTACCGAGGTTAATGACTTCAAATTATGATTAAAAGTATCGTTTACTTATCCGCTCGTTAATAAACAGTTATATTGAGTGTTGATTATTGATTTGCCATTTCACTTCATGCATCCGCTGCTAAATTTAGCAGCGCTCTATGAAAATCAAGTGGCAGACTGCGTTGCAAATTTGTTATTAAAACAGATGGGCTCTATTATTTATTATGCATAAATTAACCTTTGAACGCATTTTATGGATATCATACTGGCTGGAATAAATCAAGATATTCACAATAATTGTTATGATATGAGTATAATGTATTTGAAAATAAACACGTTCATAGATTAATCGATGTACATATTTTCACGACCTTTATTCAACGTTGCTTTTATGGATTTCGAAGCCGCTTCTCTGGACGACGATAAGCATACCTACTATGTATTACGATCCTTTCCTGTGGTGCTTCATGGTTTCTATAAATACCGTTTTTACCATTTTCTTTCTACTACTTTCGATTATTTTTCAGGATATCAAACTTTAAGAAGAGGGAAAAATAAGGGTTTGAAACTGGATTTTGTCTGTTCTTTTTTACTGGCGTGTTTTTAATGGCGCGTCTTGCGAACTCGCAAGACTAAAGTCGTCGCGTCTACTGGCGTGCGTTCAAGCAGCCGTATCTCGATTCTATAAGTCGCAAAGGGAAAGTAAATATATCAGTGGAAAGCTTATTTTATTGCCCTACATCATTTACTTTTGCGATATCTTCTACCTAAAGCCGTCCACGTCGCATGCAAAAAAAGGTGTTGATTTTGTTGATGGTGAAGTTGAGATATAGAAAGTTGAGATTTAGTTGAGATGAAGTTGAGATAATGAAGTTGAGATATAGTTGATATATAGTTAAGGGTTTATTTATTTCTCGGTTTGGGTGAAATTTAATCTAATACTATGTCTGGGCTATTACCCATTATATACCTACCCGGGTAGGTTTCTACCGAGTAGGGCAAGTAGCGCATCAAAGAAATAGAGAGCGCGTCTGTCTTATTTTCAACCACTGATCGCAAAAAAATAATTACATAACTACATCCCTTTTTTTCACGATGCCGGTAAGGGCACACAGAAATTCCTGGGCGACAACTTGCAGAAAAGCTTTTCTAACCTCCAATCAAATTAGGCTTATTTGAAATTTACGTGAGTGTTCTGGTTTTACAATATAATTTGTTACGGTTATGTAAAAACTAAACAAACACTACCGCAGAGATAATCGCGAAAATTTAATTTTCATAATAATCATTTCAAATAAACAAGATAAAAATATTCCCGGCAAATTTATATTGCTAAACATTATGTTTTTTCTACTCGTTTCGGATAGCGGTATGTGGTTTATTATGTTTACACAAAAGATCAGTAGTGACCCAGTATTTAGGGTCAAGTTTATAAATTAATTTATAATTTTGATTGATGTACCGCCACCACGTTTTATTAATAAAGAAATATATATATAGTTTTAAGAATTTTCTGTAAGTATTTGATCATTAATCAATAAAAAATTATATGCCATCATAATATGTATTTATACAGCTGCACCACTTACAGCAATTTGTTTAGATGGTTTTTTATACAATTGTATTAAAACTTTATTCCTTTAGTTTCCTTATTACCCCAATTAGGTATATATTTTATTTATTTATTTGTGTCTTTGTACGAAATTTAATTGTATCATTTGATAAGGTATTATAGACTTCAGAATTAGATTGTAGTAACAGGTTTTTTTCTTTATAATAAAAATATAACAATATTTTAGATGTATTAGTAATTAAAAATAGTGACAATAGGTTAGAATTTTATATATATATATATATATATATATATATATATATATATATATATATATATATATATATATATATATATATATATATATATATATATATATATATATATATATATATATATATATATTGTAACATTGCTTAGTGCTTAAAAAGGGCGATACCCAAGTACTGTCAGTTAGTTGCCGACTTCGCATTCTTAAATCGTCTCTGCTATAAATAGCAGGTTGGAATAACTACCTTAACTTACCGACGCGACGCACTTTAAAATACCTGAGGTAGGTATGATGAGACGAATTTTTTAACATTTCTTTATCATAAATGCATTTTGTGAATGGCAACACATGGAGTAAATATATGGGAGAAATAAAGACAAAGTATATATGCACCGAACTCATGTTGCATCAATTATTGGGGTGACCCTAAAAAAAAACGAGAAAGTCGAGTCTAATTAGACAATAAACGGCAAATTTCTCAATTATCTTGGGGCAGCCATCTGGAACATTTGATCTGGCAAAAAATTTGGTGATATGCGACTCCGAAAACACCGATACCGAGTTTGAGTCAAATACGACCATAAATAACGATATCGGTCGTCATCCTGGACCCACCTAGGATATAAATTTGGCAAAAAAATCCGTGATCTACTAGCACTGAAATCTCGAGATACATATTTTGAGTGGAATTGAACCTTAAACCACAAAATTCATAAGCCTACATAGCGCTGGCATCTTGAAAATTTGTTCTGAAAAAAAATCGTGATACCCCAAAAACCCTAAGATACATATTTTGTGTCGCACCGGATCATAAATGGGAAAATTCGAGAGCCATCTATGGTTCGCATAGAACCATAGATAGAAACAATATCAGCGATCTTATCTTATTTTGACAAAAAAATCGAAATCTGCGACCCCAAAATTCCAGAGACATCGATTTCCAGTCGATTCGGAACATAAATGGTAAAAACGTCCGCCACCTTCCTTCCGAGCTGCTACCTTGAATATTTATTATGAGAACAAAATCGTAATCTGCGGTTCGGACCATAAAAAAAATGGCGTATTCAAGGTGGCGGCAAAAATGTCCGCCATCTTGAATAATCATTTTGACAACAAATTCGTGATCAGCAACACTAACATTCCCTAGACCCCGGTTTTAAGCAGAATAGATGGGAAACATGTCCCCCATCTTAGATCCTTCAACATGAATATTTATTTTGACAAAAAAATCGGGATCTGTGCCTAAAGGTACTACAAATTTTCTGAATGATATAAATGATATATCATTGGAACATTTAGTTCTCGAGGTTATCAAAAAAACGCGGCCTCCGGGTGGACAGACGGCCGGACGAAAGTACATTTTGAAAGTTGCTTAAGATTTGATGACGAACATAATGCTGGTAAAAAATTGTGTGCAGATGAAACCTCTCTCTGCATGATGCATAATTGCATAATTCTATACCACAATTCATATATTAAATATATAGCAAAAACTGTATATCTAAATTACTTCTCCATCCTGTAGCGCAAAAGGCCAATCTTCAGGTAATCCAATGCTTTATTGCGAGATGTATAATGTATATCCAGGTGAATTACGGAGGTTCCGAGGCATGCCAAGATCAAAGAAGGCGTAACAAAGAGCCAACTCGTGAGTAACCAACGCTAACGGCCAACGACTTTAAAATGCACTCAGCTTACCAGAAAATTGCAGAATACCTATAGTAAATTTCATATAATTTTTTATGTCAAATGAAATATTTTATATGGCATTTAGTAACTATAGCAGGTTTTAAATAACATAACCTATTTTTAATATACTTAACCTATTTATATAACTTATTTACCGTAAAGTTTTTTTATTTAATTTCAGGTGATATATTTGTACGTCTTGCAAATATCTTTATCTATTAAAAACCAACCTCTGACTACAGTGTTAAATAATAGGGCTCTGTGGCTAGAGCGTTATTATTCAAACTTTTATAGTTTAGAAGGTAACAAAATACATATAGTTAGTGACACCGAAATATGAGACATAAAAACGCCAGCAAAAAACCCTCATTATATCGATCCCTTCACACCTGCTACCGCATTTTTAACGGCGTTGTCAAGTATAACCGATTTTCAGGAATTTAAGGAAAATGATTTTATATACATATTATTGACATATTGAAAATATTTATCACACTATATACCTTTCGTCATATCATAAAACAATTGGATGGTGAATGGTGCATTCATTGGATGCCTAAATTGCCTAATACCATCGAACGTTTTATGGTAAAGTGGGGTCAACAATAATTCTTGAAATAGAAGTAATACAGTAATTCTTTAATTTAGTGTATTATTTTGATGGGTTTTGTGTTAAAAATGATTATACTAATAACAGTATTCTATCAAAACATAACAACTTGTTGAATGAAAGCGCCTGTATAGTGACGATTTTAGTGACTGTAACAAAAGTTATACTGCCCCGATCTCCCATTGCGGCAATTGTGGGTATCCTTTGAAAATTTTTTGTCTCATATTTCGATGTTACAAACAGTACTTATTTTATTATTGGGTTTTCTGTCATTGCTTTTTTTATATACCTACTCTGATGCTGGAAATATCACCATCCTCAAAAATGAATGGATTATGGGTAATTATATTATTAAATTATTATACTTTTACCGTTGATTGAAGTTCTTAAAAATCCGCAAGCCTAATGTAAATTCGCGTGTTCGTTCTCCCACCTCAATCAACGAACATTACAATTTACACATTAAGAATTTTTCTAGATTCATTTAATAATTAGCAAAGTATAATTAATGCGATATACGATAAAGCAGATAGCTGGTCAAAAATGATCAGTAGTTATCATTCGGATGAAATAAAACATTAAAATTAAATTAATTAAAATTATCTTTATTTTTACCGTTCTAAATAGGACGTTGATGGACATATGAATTCATTTATTCATGTCATATCGTAAACTTGAATCATACCGAACGCCTCTGCTTGATTAATGCACCGCATTGCACTGTATAATAGGCATATCGTCTGAAAGAAGAACCTCATTTTTTACCAACCACGTAACACGTAAGGGTGAGAAATAGCGGAGTGGATATCCGCTGTATTTATAAAGGCATACGAACGACCGACTGCATTACTTTAGAGATTTAACATTGGCAGCATCTACTTTGTCATAGTCTATTCAACTAACATAATTTCCTGTTCATTGACTAGCAAAGGCTTCTAGAGAACTGTTGATAATTGGTGCTCATTATGGTCTTCGCTACCAAACTCGAAGAGTATATTGCATTTGATTTGAGTTAAAGAATCGTCGATTTACGTTGGCGTCGGAGAAAAAAATGTACGCCATTGTGTCGTCGCCAAAATTTAAACAACTTGTAAAAGCCGCGTTTTTTGCTAACACGCTTGCTCAAAAACGAAAAGTTCAAACAATTTTTGTCAAACTTTTTGGTAGATAACAATTTGACAGTAAAATCGTTTTTGAATTAAGCAAGCCTATTAGTTTTGAGTCAAATCCAATAATAAAGCCCCACATTAAAAAATATATCTGAAGAAAAGCAAATCTTGAAACATCGCCTTAATTTTTGCTGAAAAATCACCTCTCAAAATCTTTCGCATTGTTTTATAAACACCCTGTATAGTACTAAAAAGACACATCAATATGTTAATCAATAAACTTATCTATAAAAAAATTTCTATTTGTGATTTTTCCTTGAATCAATGCAACCAAAGAGTTTACGTATGGCGAATATTCATAATTACATACAAATATACCGTTATATCTCGTTTTAATTTATCTTTTAGACTGACCACAAGTAGCTCACCTATAGGGCAATTTTTAAATCATTAAAGTGTGCTGCATAATAACTTGATAATACATATGCAATGCGTTGTTCAATTGCAAAGACGTTGAAACTAATCACAGCAATCACTGAACAAGATTGGTGGATATAAAACTTGTGTAACTGCACGCAATTTACGCTTTATTATTACATTTTTTCGCTATCATTTATTATGTCTGCGGATCATTAAATTCATAGCGCCTGCCATCATATCTCTAATAAATAGCTCGTTAAAAATTAAAATCCCATGGCAGTTATAGTTACATTACTTTATCTGCACGTTGATTTAGTTATTGATTAACCCACTGTTACATATTATGTATTTTATAGTAATTAATATAATTATAATGAGGTAAAGTGCATACGATCTAAATTGAAATCGATTAAAAAGTAAAAAGTCGGCAAGTCCTTTGTAAAACAAAAGCGGCCGCCTTTGTCTTTGAAGGAGATGCCGACAGTATGTATGTAGATGCCGCTTTGTTTTATAAAGGACGTCGACTTTTTACTTTTTATGCGGTTTCAGTTTATATCGTACGCACTTTACTGCGCAATCTATTTTCTTTTAATTTACTCATTAACTACCTTTGATTATAACTTGTGAGATATACCTGAACAGTGAACAATAATAATTCCCCTATACAGGATGTTGACTAAAGAATGAGCCATACATCAGGAATAGCTTCCTTAGACGGAAAAAAAGGATTTCAGGGAACTTACCTTAGGGCAATTTTGCTTGTTTAAGAGGACGAAGTTAACTAGAAAGCGCTCTCTATTTCTGTGAAGTCCTACTTATCTTACTGGGTAGAAACATACGTGGGTAGGTACATAATGGGTAAGTATCGCTTCTCTCCTACAGATGGCGGGGATATTCATTGCTTATAGTGCCTTAGCAAATTTTTATAATAACTAGTTTTCAAAATACGTTATAGTTTATGACTAGGTCTATACACTATAACGTTTTCAGTTTATGCTTACAAATCCATACTTAAAATATATCTATATAATCTATAGTATATCCAAAATCAAGAGGCACAACGTAAACAACGTGATCCGATTGGCCAATGTGCCGCCACCTATTTGACAGTTATTAAAACTTCGAAATAGCGACACAGTGCAAGTATCTCAGGGCGGTAAATTATCTACAAAACCTAAATACTTCTTGGCCCTCTCGACGTTAACCGCATCTTCTGAACTACTTTTTGCGGCATTGTTGCCAGTTTTTTTTAAGTGAAATAGAAAATAAAGGATGCGCAAATAAAATGTATTATATTATAATACTTATGTTTATATCTATTCAACTTGTGGGAGTGGGAGGTAAACAACCCCAATTTTTTTTTAGTAGCTTTATATAATTATTTAATCTTTGATATGACTATTATATTGTTTATTTAAATGTGTTGGTAATATGTTATTCCAAGTACGATATATGTGAATATGAATGATAATAAAAATTGCGAAAAGGGACAGAGGACCCAGAGGAAATAAAGTGTGTTTTAATAAATTGTGATAAGAGTCATAGCGACCGACTCCAGTTTGCATCAATACACGTTTCCTTGTTGGTATTAAAATATGAAATATCCTACCAATGTAGTCAGTCACATGAAATTGAGTACAACAAAAATATGTACTTTGTGGATACAATATATATTTTAAGTTGCCAACATACAGGGTGGTCGCACGAAAACGGTGTAAACTTGGCAACATGCATAGTATGTAGCTGTTAGATAAACCGACTGGGGTTGGACTTTGGTCATAAGTGGATAATTAAAAGGTGGAATACAATTCATGAATGAAATAATAACAAAACTGTATTACAGCTCCATCTAGAATACATGAGTATTCTAGATGGAGCTGTATTCTAATGATGGGTATTCTAATGATGAGTATTCTAATGATAGAACCTTCAGTTTCAATACAATTATCTATTTATCTATTAATTCTATCTACTAATTATCTATTCACTTAATCTATGCTAATAGTCTAATAGTAATGCAAAATTGTACCAAGGAAGTTATTCCTGAAGTATGTCCCATTATTTAGTAAATATCCTGAATCTCTGGTAGTTACATAATTAAGTATGAATATTCGTTTTAGAATTACCTTTCGTGAAATTTCCAAGGAATCTATACCTACCTAATCGCAATTCGTAAAAAGCATATGCCTAATCGGCAGACAGCAGCCGGCAACTTTAAGTAGTCATAACTGAAACTTAAATAAATATATACAAATACATTATAGGTATGTCCCATTTTGTTTCAGATAGCCTTTCCACGAAAAAAGGGTTTTTAGTACTGAGGTTCAAAAAGAAATATGCTACATTTTTATCTTTTGTTACCTACTCCATTATACTAAAAGCCATTACTATATTATACTCGGCCGGTGGTCTTCAAGAAGACAAAGATAAAGGATTAAAACCTTTAAGCAAAATTTTACTTAAATCCAATCAATATTTTTAAGGATAGTTTATACATATACTTGAATAGGGTCATAATTATATGATTATGACTTCATTGACATAGATATACAAAAGAGAAAAATATATTATGTGTTTCAGTTGTAAGTACGAGTGATAAACATATCTTATAAAACATATCTTGAAAAGTCATTAGGTTACCTATGTGTAGTACCGTAAGCATTTTTCTGTTTCCTATACTGATAAAGCTACTATCAAATGGCATAGGAAATGGATATTCTGTACGGGCGTTCCGTTTGCTAGGCTAGTATATATACCATCTTCACATGATACCAGTTTCACATAAACAAAGGCTTAAATCGGATAGATTATGGAATGCAATCTTAAATATGTCTATTTTATGAGGGCCATGCCAAATATCTCGGTTAATAAATAAATTAACTCGTATTGGAAAAGGTTATGCCGATTCTTGTAAGCTTTAATTCAGTAAAAAGAATTTCGAAATCTATAGCCACGTTATGATAGGTAGGTATAGTACAAAAACCTGAAAGTAGCGTGTAAGAGCGGTTTAATATCAGTAGCGGATCAGTATCATCGGTTTAATATCAGTAGCGGTACAACCGCCCCCAACTCCGGGGCGGTTGTAACAGTATACGGGGTCGATAGTAACAAAGTGTTTAAAACCCAAACATAAATTATTTATTCAACGCAGGCTACTTTCGCATACCTACAGAATATAACAAAAAAGGATTCGTAAACATGTAAAGAAATAATAAAGGAATATTTTTAAGGTCAATCAATGAAGTAAGTCTAATTATATAAATAGTCTAATTAATCTGAATCACAGTTTTGGCAAATATATAAGTCCTCTTGCTGTGTACATTCTTCATGTGACCATTGTTTACACTCAATGCATTGAACCCAGTCTTCCCCTGGTTTACTTGAAATGTATGGTTCAAGGCATACAAGACAAAAACAATCGCCATCATCTTAAAAACCGCCGAAAAAGTTTCTTTTCACATTTTTCTTCTTCTTCTCTTCATATTCTGCTCTAATTTGTCCCTTCTCAGGGGTATCAGTATATATAGCAGATTTCCTTTTCTTCTTGCCCTTATTTCCTTCTATTCTAGGCGGCGCTTTGGGAAAAGGTCTGACTGCCTCTGGTGCAAAATTTTCAATTGAGGTAAGCCGAGAAGTTGACGCTACAGTTTGTTTTCCACTTGATTATTATTTTCAACTAGCACAGATGATGTCGATGGTGTAGGTTCATTATTAGGTTTATCGTTTTGTTTTTCTGGTGGTGCCGGTGATTCATTTTCGGCATCTGCTGTTTCGTTCACACTAAGGTTGGGATCATTGCCCACGTTATTTACTGGAGCAGGCCGATCGGTCACTAAGACGGTGCGTAGTCTAGAGGTGTAAATATGTGTCTATTATAAGGAAATATCCCTGTGCACCTGAAACCTGCTTGAATGTTGCTTGATGTCAGCGCCATCGGGAGAGCTGTAGAGATAATGGATGGAATGTTATATATTGTCATTGTTTTCCCTGGATTACTGCGCATCCATCCATTACAGCAAGAATTAACAGCTTTTTTTAAAGGCCCATATACAGAACGATCTAGTGGCTGTAGCTTGTGCGAACAGTGCGGCGGGAAGGACAATACTACTATACCCTTTTCAGAGCAGTAGTCAAGGGCTTGAATGGAGATATGTGACGAGTGGTTATCTAGTAATAGGAGGACTCTGTGGTCAGTAGTTGCAGATGTATATTTTTGAAAATGTTCTAAATGTATAAGAAATTCCTTTTCCTGCATCCAACCGCTGGCGTTTCCAGTCCCAATGCTCCCAGTTGGACCATCCCGAATAAAATGTTCTTGGTAGCGAATCCTTGGGAAAACAAACATTGGCGGCACAAAATTGCCAACAGCATTCACTGTGCAAGTCACCGTGACCAAGGTTCCGCAATTCTATTGGGCCTTTGGACGGTAGTAGTCCCTGTTTCGTCCACGTTGAATATATCTTTGGGCTCAAATTTGTATTTCTCTAAAACTCTTTGCAGGTTGTCGAAAAACATATTTACATTTGTTTCATTAAAACTAGTTGCACGGGATAAACTAGTTGGTTGCGCACACCTTAAAGATAGCTGTGGTTGTCGCTTCATGAATCTGGTAAACCAGTCGCCATCTGGTTTTCTTCCCACTGTGGTGGCACGGCTAACTTATATTTTTTGGCCATTTCATACGCAAACCTTCTGATTTCTTTGGGACAAAAACCATAGTATATGGTTGCTGCTTTTATTATATAAGTTGCCTGCTCCTCGGTAAAGACTTTATTCCAAGCTCTATAGCCCATAGTCACCAAAGTATTTTCTCCTTCGTTGCCGCCAGTTAGTGCTTCTTTTTTCTTTTTATATCTTGCTAAAGATACGTGACACAAATCAAATTGTTTCGCCGCTGCACGAATAGACAATCTACCGTTTTCTACTTCGGTGTATGCAGCTTCATATGTTGATATGTCTTTGGTACCTCTGTCTGTTCTTCTTGCTTTTGTACGTGGCATTCTGAAATTTAAGAGACCATACTTACAACACCGAATATCTAAAAAATAATTCGGTGTCGGTTGTAACATGATGTTACAATCGCCCCCGTGTGTGCTTATTTAAAACTCTTCAATTTTTTGTGATAAATATAGGCAATGATTAACAAACATTAGTAACTATCCTATGCAGAAATGGTTAATCTCAACGATATGTGCGAGAAAAGGTACATAGATGCAGCAGAAAAACTTATGTAAGTATTTAAAAAGCTTTAAACAAACTTACTTGAAGGCATATAAAACAATCTCGGTCTCGCACACAACACTGAGCTGTACCGACGTCGCCGCCATACAGAGGTATGGTTCGCTGAAGGTGACGCCATCTAACGTACCGACGCATGGGTTCTTACGATTGCTGTAGTTCCTATATTTGAGTTGTTACTTTCGCCCCCTGTTACTTTCGACCTCGGTCTACCCTACATTATGCAAGTTAGTTTATGATAGTGTAGAAGGTTGCACTATCATAACTAACATATTTACCGCTATTATTCGCTGCTGCTATAAAACCGCTATTATACTGCCATAACCCCTACTACACAGCCGTTGACTAGATGTAATAAAAAAGGTATATTACTGTAGTAAGTACTGTAGTTTACTTTTCTTTTCCCTGTGAATTTAGAACTTAGTTATACTTTTCAAACTATCACTCCTGTATCATACAGACTGGAAATTGCAAAAAATAAATTGCACATGTTACAAATTGGTGATTTGCGCATAACATTGGTACGGCCAAATGGGCAAGAAAAGAGTAATTTTCGCGATAATTTAATCTTACTAGAACTAGAAAATAAAGTTCCATTGTAAGTGCCGGATCATCGGTAGGTATTATTGTTTACTGCTACATCAAAATTAAATAATTATAGTTTCTTCTTTCGCCGAATGAGATTATCTGTTCCACGTTGAAGATACTTGATACACTACTTTTGAAAAATATGAAGTTTCCTTTGTTTACAGTTTGTCATCCGGTTGAGTTTACAAGAGGACAAATGGACCAATAAAGTAAGATATGAAAAAATGGCATTCTTTATAAAAGTTTTTGCTTGTTTAGAAAATACAAATCAACATGACGAACTTCAATTTGGTTATACAGGGTGGGTAAAAAACACAAAAATGTTATTAAATAACATTTTTGTGTTTTTTACCCACTTACTACTCTTACGCTAAATTAGCGTAAGAGTAAACATACCTTATTTTGCAAGATACGAAAAAAAGCATTCTTGATAAAGATATTTGTTGAAAAAAGAAGGTAAGAGTCACGTTACAATGTCGGCGTCCACCTTCTATACTACTATACACTGAGCTCGTAAAGTTTGGAATAAATTCAATTAATCGTTATTGAAGGATTTTCACAGGAAATCCTCGGACACGTCAACCTTATTTTATAAAATGTCACTTTTTTCAGCCCTCGATTTTTTTTTGTTTTGTTCGTTTTTGAGCTATGACGTCATCGACAATTTTTTTAAATGACAACCCATATTTTTTTTCACGGATTTCGATAGAGCACATTTTTCTGAGTGCGAATATGTCAAAAACATAGTACCTTTAACATTAAAGTTTTCGAGATATTCGGTTGCAAAGTTTATAAAATGTACCATGGCACCATGCATAAGCTATCGGGCGGGTCAAGATTTTTAATAGCTTATTGATTCTAATAGCTTATAGCTTATTACATTTTAAAAGATTAAGGAGTAATATTATTTATTTTGGTAGCTTATCGAACATTTTGAAAGATTTGGGAGTAATCTGTTTAATTTTTTAACAACAATTTAAACAAATAAAAAAATATTTTAACAAATAAACGATAAATAATTAAAGTAAAAAATAAAATCAGAGTAAATTTTCAAAGTGACCTCCATTCACTTCCTGGCAATATCCCATCCGCCACTGAAACTACTGCAGAACCTTACCAACAGTATCGGGTTGAATGGTTCGAATTTCATTGCGAATTCTGTCCTTTAATTCTTCGATGGTATTTGGTCTATTGAAATAGACTTTGCTCTTTAAATAGCCCCATAAAAAGTAGTCTAGGGGAGTGAGATCTGGAGATCTAGGGGGCCATTCGATAGTTCCCCTGCGACCAATCCAATGGTTAGGAAATACATGGTTTAAATAATCGCGAACGATCACTGCAAAATGGGGTGGTGCACCGTCTTGTTGGTACCATATCGTGTGATGGGGCAGATCTGGATCTACGTCATTTGGGTAAAGTACCGCAAGTGCAGGGACTAAGTCGTCTCTTAAAAATTCTAAATATATTTCACCTGTTAATACGCCTTCAAAGAAAAATGGGCCCAAAATACGATTACCTACAATACCAGCCCAAACGTTAACTTTTTGTGGAAACTGACTACGAGTTTCCATTTTCCAGTGTGGATTTTCAGGAGACCAATATCTACAGTTTTGCCGGTTAACTGTGCCGTCGAGATAAAAGGTAGCCTCATCAGAAAAAACAATATTGCGTAAAAATCCGTCGTCATCAATCAGGCGTTGCAACATGGTTTGGCAAAACTGTAACCTACGGTCAGGATCATCTTCGTTCAACTCTTGGACCAAAACCACTTTATACGGATGCCATTTGTTCAATTTCAAATATTTCAAGACGGAGCTTTGAACTATTCCGTTGTTTGCCGCCACTTGGCGGGTGGGTAAATGGGGATTTTCTTGAAGCTCTAGTAGAACATTCAATTTAACATCTTGTTGCACTGGTGGACGACCCGTTCTAGGGCGATCTCTCGTATGACCCACTTCTAAAAACTTTTGTTCTATTTTGCTAACGGTGGACTGTGTAATTGGTTCTCTGTTTGGATATTTGTTGTTAAATAAACGGCAAACTTCTACTTGTGTGCGAGCTCTGTCCCCGTAACCGATCATCATCAAAATTTCGATTCTTTCCCCTTCACTCAAACGACGGACCATTTTTAAATAAAATGAATTATGATGGAATAATGATTAATCAACTTACTTAATGATATTATTCAACTGATTAAAACACAAACTTGCGAGGAAAAACTTCAAAATTGTGACAACTGTCAAAATTGTTGTTTTTCCTGCGCTTTCTTGATAAATGATTAGCATTTGGTCATCGTTTGTATAATTCATTCTTAAAACTTTGCAACCGAATATCTCGAACACTTTAATGTTAAAGGTACTATGTTTTTGACATATTCGCACTCAGAAAAATGTGCTCTATCGAAATCCGTGAAAAAAAATATGGGTTGTCATTTAAAAAAATTGTCGATGACGTCATAGCTCAAAAACGAACAAAACAAAAAAAAAATCGATGGCTGAAAAAAGTGACATTTTATAAAATAAAGTTGACGTGTCCGAGGATTTCCTGTGAAAATCCTTCAATAACGATTAATTGAATTTATTCCAAACTTTACGAGCTCACTGTATGTGTCCAAATAATTGAACAAATGAACCAGTTTAAATAAATCCAAAAAAAGGAAATACCTTTTCCTGGCGATCAATCCAAACTGGAATGTTAAGAAGCACCAAGCCTGATAATATGAACCATATCGAAAAATCTACCGGTAATAAGCAAAGAGATATCACACCAATTAAAACATTGCTTGACATCGTATGGTAACTACATTAATTTAGATATTAATCAGCAGCTTATGAGCCACCCCGGTCCCTTGTAAGCCTCGGGATACCTGACAACTATTACTTTATAATTACCTGTTTAAACCTATTAATAGTGATTTCATTTCTGTTCGAAGCCCTGTCTGGCATGCACTTTATTTTTCTTTGCATTGTTGCTAATTATATACGCGGTTGAATGTTTGCCAAAGCGATGCGGAAGACGCGTAGAAAATGGCATAATATTACACTTTGACGTTATTATTATATCCATTTCAATCCATCTTCCTGTATTACCATCGTAGCCGTAGCCTATGTCAATTATCGAATGCTGTATTTATTTCTAAACAGTTTGTGCAAGTGATCGGGTGATCATTGTGATAATCCCGATGATTTATTTGTTTTTAATGGAATAATAAGTAAACGGCACATCACATTTCATGATTATCATGCTTGGCAATGCTAAAATTATGTAAATGTTAGGATGCCCTATAACAGGGAAATAAGAAAGAGAATGGGAAAGCGCGGCAATGTTCAATTTATAAATAGACCTTTTGCGCCAGTAGTAACTATTCAATATGTTTGTAAGAAAAACGTTCACTTTCGAGTGCTGCTATCAGTTTATTTTAGAAAACTCCTTATTGTCCTAGAATCAAGCCGTTACTTCTGGAATGATCCGGATTATCCCTCCTCCATATAAACTGTAGAGTGCGCTACCTTGTATATATATATATATATATATATATATATATATATATATATATATATATATATATATATATATATATATATATATATATATATATACAAGGTAGCTACCTAGGTGCGCTAGGTAGCTACCTAGGTAGCTAGGTGCGCTACCTTGTATATATATATATATATATATATATATATATATATATATATATATATATATATATATATATATATATATATATATAATTATAGGAGCCAAAATTCGTTTCTGAAGTTTCCATTTAATTCTGGGTCTTCTACGGGCTTTTGGGTAAAACTGTTGGTAGCGCTCGAAGCGGCATATCTTTTTATATAACCTGTGCAATTCGACTACACGGCAATTCGACTGCACGGCAACGTCGCCGCGCCGCTCCGTCGTTCTAGCTCTAGCACTAGCAGACAAGCAGAAGCAGACCTAGAAGTACTAATTCGCGTGTTGGAAGGGGCGGACATTACGAATAAACACAGTATTAGCAAAGTTTACAGAATATTCTGTAAGCTTTGTATTCTGTATTACGCTAAGTAATTTATTATGCGATTTTAATATTCAGTCCATTCAAAATCCTATTCCTCTGGAAGTATTAGCACAAAGTAAATCTAATCATAACAAATGGAATACATAATTCCAAAATATATCCTTTTTATAATAATAATAAACCTATTTATTTCCAACAGTTAAAATACCCAATTACAGAAAACATAAAAAATTAAAAAAAAGACAATTTGATAATTTAAAAAATTACGCTAATGGGTACAATAATACATATATGTATATTAATGGTTATTCTACTTATTATAAATATTTTATTATTGAAATATTTAAATTATTATATATAAATATTTCGTGCGATAAAAATAGTAAGTAAGCAATTTTTATCTCACAAAAGAAACATCAAATATTTCACAGTGATTTGATTGATAAAATTAATTGTCAAAAAATAAAATAAGATGAATAGCATAAAAAATAATTAACCGCTTTAAATCGAATATGTTAAGTGCCAGTTTTATGTCTTCTGGTGCATTATCATACCCTGAAATTAAAACACTCTTGATTAAAATTGTTATTCTTGCAGCACACGTATCGAGCAGAATGATTAATTTCGCACAAACGCAATGAATAATGAATGTTTCAAACATTTCTTTTAGTCGCGATTACGGTAATCATAACTTATGTTCTTTCCACAATTAATGCCAACAGGACACCGTCAACAATAATATGCATACATGTGTGCGTTATCATAAGTCTCACATTTGCTTGCATTGTTCGTAGGTGATGGACGCATTTTACTCGAGTTACAAAGTTTGCTAGATTTTTCGTGACTTTGAGAGGCTTCATTTATTATGAATATTCAATTCTTGTATGAAAGTGCTAACAAAAGAATTCTATCTTATAATAAGGACCTACCGATCTGCGTACACGTAGAGCATAATTACAACATTGTTTTTATAGTGTAATAAAATCTCATTATGTTTTGTGGGGGTTTTCATAGTTGGTATTTTTATAGATTTTGATGCTCTCTCTATTAGAACGTGCCCCTCGTGTTACCATATTGGATAAATGGCGCGAAACCTGAGTTCTTCGTTTATCCCAAATTTTTCAATCAATTTTACAAGGAAAATTGTTACATAATAAATGCGTCGTCAGAGCAAATTTCAGAGAAGATAATAGAAAATTGTCACCGTACGAGTCGTCGTTAGATGGTGGCTTAAGGACCATGTTAAGTTATACATGATTTAAATAAGGCAATTAATAATGATCAAGGAAGCAAGTAAATTCAATGTTTGTTCTAAAAATATAATCCTCTCTATGGATGAGATGATTATTACAACGTCACTTGTATGCCTTTTGGGATGTGCGTGGTTCCATTTGGTTTTCCTAAAGTTTTAAAGTTTTGATTCAGAGGCCAACAAGTACTATTCGAAAGTTAAGTTAGTTTTGAGTAAAAAAATAAATAAGGCACTTGTGCGGGAGAGGGAGCGGCATATTATTATTGCGCGAGCCGGATGTGCGACCAGGATCGACTTAAATTTTAACCACCATTCAGTGCAGGAATGAGGGAAACCTGGAAACCTCATTAGTTAGGACTTGGGGATAAATTATTGGACAATTATTTCGCACCAGTGAGCGGTATCGAACACACACTGTTGCTATAGGTGATCAAGCTGAGAGCCAACGCGCCAACCGTTCCACCACCGTCCGTCCCCGTGATTGATTCACGCTGAAATTTTAATAGCATCTTAATTAGATATATTTAAAAATATGTTAAAAGTCAGACATTTTTTCCGGGGATAAATAACTGGCAAACATTGAAATAAATCTAAACACGGGATAGAGACATATATTTTTTACACCTTTCTTATATGCGCAGTACCCGGTGTACCCAGTTAGGTCAGACGAACTCTATTACCTACACATATTACCTATAGATACTACTGTGTAAAACTTCTACCTGAATCAAACACTTCATGAAATAGGGGTCGTGAGCTCTCCTCTCTCATTTATATTAATGATAAGCACATACATTATCTTGCTTATTTTCCAGGTTGAATATTACAACTTCACTTGTATGCATTTTGGGACGTACACGCCTTTGCTAAAATACATTTACCTTGCTAAAATCTTAAAATGTTTAGTTTTTATATTTTAAATTTTTTTAATTGTACTTGCCTTTTCATATCATAATTGCGCTGTTATTGGAGCTGCTATAGTCTCACTAACATGTTAAGCATGGAAAATATCTTGCTTATTTTCCGGAAGATGGGATAATTTTTAAACTAAGAATATACTGTTTTGTATTATTTTAAATAACTAACATCGTTGTCAAATAAAGATTACTGTTTCAGATATTATATGCATATTTTGAACTTTTAGAAATATGTAAGTGAACCTAAAAAAACCGTTCCATATTAGGTGACTCTCCAGTGGCGGATCCAGAGGGGGCACAGGGTCACGTGCCCCCCCTCTGTCATTTTACAAATCGACCATTTGAGGGTTCGAGGGCGAGTTAAACCGCTATACAACTGTTTTATTTACGCATTCAATTTTAAGTTTGGGCCGTATAGCGCACCAGGTATGATAATACCGATTTAACTATTTTATAATACAGCTAATTTAGATTTCACTATTTTTATTATTCTTACGAATATTAAAAATGTACTTACGTTTTTTACAGTCTGTTCTGTTTATTACCTTATGTATATAGGTAGGTACTACATTTCATAATTCCGGCAACAATGTACATGCTCGTTGAACAGCGACCACGCGTGTCATTTATGGATAGTGCTGTCTCGGCTTTGTTTTTATTTTTTTCTTTTTCTGACCCCATAGTTTACAGCAGATTATTTCCATTTATTACCTCTACATACTCCCTACCGAAGAGTATGTAGAGGTATCCTTTTTTAATTGCATGCCCCCCCTGTTAATTATTTCTAGATCCGCCACTGTGACTCTCCCCTAATCGGAAACAGAATGGGAATGCAGTAAAAGAAAATGCAAGAATCGCAGTACAGAGTGCTGCTATGTATCTTTATCCGACCGACAAGCGAATGACAGATAAAGTTATAATTAATTAGACAAATGACGCCTCTAAAATCGTTAATCTTCTGGGGTTGGAGACGCAGAGTCTCATCTAAGGGCCTGTTAAAAATACTATATACAACCTAACAAGCTGCTATTTGTCTGTGGTCGTACAACAGAACTACATATATCCATTAATTAATAGATGAATAATACTGGTATAGATAAGCGGCGCTCTCGAGATGCTACAGTGTCGCCTACCAGATGAACCTTGCAAAAGCCACATAATTGATTAATCCACCCAATTATTTAAAAAAAGTGCATATTTTAAGGGGCGTACATTCAATACTCCATACAGTAATATAAATGTCTAATATCTTTTTAAATTATAATTTTTTTTTGGTCAAGGCCTTAACAACAAACTAAAAAAATATTACTACCCCACCTTTTGCAAGGTAAAGGTCTTTTTTGTCCTATACTGACTGAATTATAAGATTGCTGTCACTATAGTCCTAAGTCTCTATAACTACCGTTTGAAATAGTTCCTTTATTATTCTATAATATTACAAATGCAGATTAACTAATTATTATCACTTTATTCCCCTTAAAAACCACCAATTTTTACTCATGATTAAATTTTGATGCGAAGTGTATATAAGAATTGAAAATTGAGGGCATTGTTAAATTTAAAAATACAGTAAACAGATATAGATATATAGGCATAATCTAAACAAGGTTTCTGGCCATGTTATCTATGTTATCATTTTACTTTTTATATGGTTCATCTCAGCAGCTCTATAGGATTGGCACCGGATCATATCTCATATCCGTGACCCACATAATCCTGAACTTTAATCCACGATTGCAATCTAGATTTTTCTTGAGTAATGTATTCACAGACCTAACGTCTAGACTCAATCAATGGTACGATGTTAGTTCGTTAGTAAATTGCTGAGAAGCGAGTTTATTCATGTCATTTAAATTTAAATACTCCACCTCGCAGCAAGCTTTTTTTCTCGCCGCATACACCGCTATGTTCCTTTTAGAGATTGATGGCGGTTGAACCCAAGATCCGGTAAGGAAATGCTCTCCTCACATAAAATAAATATTTAGGTTTATACTAACGTTTTTTTCTTCAAAAAGTACACATTATGATTACAATAAAGAAGAATGTCAAGACAATTTATTGCTCTGCACATATGACTATAATTTTGTCCTCAATGTCCAATGTTGCCCTCTTGAATTCCATAATAAATCACATTCACCGTTTACTTTATCTTACACATTTTACTTTATCATACACCCCACGCTTTTGTAAAAAATATTAACAGTTAAACATTAATTTTTACTTTTTAGTTCGGGTTTCCCTTTAGAGCAAAAACACGCTTGTCAGTTTTTTTAAAACTATAATTGCTTTCAGTAAAAAATATGTTGCTTAGTTTTCCTTCCTGCTATGAAAAAGATTAATTTTTCCGCTGCTCTGCTGTGTGGTCCGAGATTTAATGAATGTATAATTCTCAGTGATTCTATATTATGGCGAATGCGCCAATGTGAGAAAAAATATCCTCGTTATTGATGATCCTGGTGAGGACATTAAGACAAAGTTATCAAATTATTGTATTGTCATCGGTCCTTGAAGTGGGTGAAAATTTCGCTCCAAGATACATATGTACATACAAACATACAGGTGAAGCTAATGAAAGCGTGTTAAAATGTAGTCATGTTAAGATTTCGAATGATTTCAACCTTAATCTACACATTATTATTTATCAAACAGTCTGAATCTCTGACCACGTTGAAATGGTGATGGTTAACATTATTATTGTGAACACGATCCCTACTTTGTACGTATAAAAAGTTTACAAGAATGAAGTGAAATAAAAATAACAATCGATTAATCTTTTACGTGACTCCTGCGAAAAAACGAGAAAAATTAATCATTCCTGGAATGAATTCAACGCGAAGAAGTCGGGGAGGATGATATCACGATGACTACTGCAAGGCGGAATCTTGGTTGCTACTTACACCTAGATAATAGCTACCTATGCCCTATGGTTCATTACGATCGAGACTCAAGGTATGTGAGCGTTACTTTTACACAGGCGCAGTGATTGTAAATAAGAACGAATCGTGTCATCAAACTGGATGAAACTTTGTAATTTTTCGCATATTTGCGATACTGTGATATTTAATAAGCCATTTATAATAGCTATTTAAGGACAAAACTGGACTTAATTAATATACAATAAAATAAACTAATGAAACAAGATGCCAAAATTACAGGGTGCTGATCATATTCTATTCATATTATATCGCAAACTCGACAGCAATAATATTTCTATTTGTCCCATCATATCCTATGCGGAGAAGACACTCAATTACGAGGCATACATACTCCATTTTCAAGTACGAGTATACTGGAAATTTACTCGTGTCGAAATGTAATAAGGAAACAAGCTTTTAGCGAACAATTAATTTCCGAATGTTTTTGTATAGAAATGCGTTTACAACTTCAAGGTTATTTTAAAATAAATCATTTGGCAAAGGTATTTTGCTTACACTGACATGATAATCCCTATAAACTTGCTAAGAATTTGAAATTTAAGCTTGAAATATTACGGCGAATTCCTCTAAAATATTCTCAATTAAATATTTTGCTTAAAATTTAAGAAAATAAACATAAAATTATATAATAACGTATGTAGCTATTATGTAGGTTGTAACTACGACTACTAACAGTTAATGCAACAAACTAAATAAATATAATGTCAATATAAAAACAATAATATAAAAATTAATATTTAAGAAGGCGGCGTGTGACTCTAAAGTCGGGTACAGATATGCGCACGAATCCGAATGAGGATGCACGATCGCTGAATGAATTTGCGAGCGCCCCAGTAGAAGAAGTAAAAATGGCGGATCTTGCAAAGCGGGGTGCATATTCTATAATATTGTGTAGTTTATAACATAAAAAAAGAAAACAACGACGCCCTTGGTCGCCACAAATATACTCAAACTGTGAGACTCGCAAATCGCAACAGTACGTCTTTGTTAAACGATCTTTTGAAGGATGGAGACAGAAGTCTCTCCGGATCATTTTATTTTTTATTTTAAATTAAATATTTTAAATTCCAATTCAACGATATCATGAAGGACACTTCACACATAAAGAAGCCATCACCGCGGAAAAAAGACTGGCAGTGAATCTTCGATTCCTCTTCTTTTCCTGTTTTATTCCCTGTACTAGTTCCTTTCTTTCCTATACCTATCTCTCCCAAAACGAACCTAGACTTTTAGTTTGTTTTTCCTGAATCTCTAACTATAAGAAATCAGCCACTACGCGCCCGGCGTCTTCTTTTAAATAATATGATGTGGCTTCCATAATATATCTTGCTATAGTGCTTTCGTTTGATATGGAAACTAATGGAATGCGGTGCTCTGTGGCGCGCGCAATTATCCTAACATAGAAAATACAATACAAAACAATAAAACTGGATAGGGCTGAAACCTATGATGTAATGATAACACTCGAAGTAGTTTCCACATACACCAAAACACTTTTACTTCGCTCGAACTCGCGTTTCGCCAGCCAAGTTGGTATCATCCGGAGACGATTAAAATTGTAAAACTGTGATATATGTAAAACAGTTGTAATCGTCTCCGGATGATGCCAACTTGGTTGGCGAAACGCGCGTCGAGCGAAGTAAAAGTGTTTTGGTGTTTGTGGAAACTACTTCGAGTGTTAAAAAACAATAATGTTCATTCAATTTAATTTATAATATATCAAAAACCATTTGCAAATGGATGCGAACTGCAAGTTTATTTGTTTTAATTTTTTCCGAGCGAACGTATCATCTGTTGGTATCGCCTGAAAGACATCTATAGGGTGGTGGCACGCATATAGGTATAATTTCGGGCGTTGTATTGTCAGATATTTTTTGTTATTGTCTCAGTGACAGTTGTAGGTGTTCGCTGAGTTATTGTGTCCTTGACCGTATTAGGTAGGTTTTTACAACGCGACATGGAACGTGTACGTAAAGTGTATTCACAAGAAATTGTGGCGGTATACAACAATTTTACACTAAATATCCTTTTGTATTGCATAGTGATGTGATTTACCGCTTCTTATAGTAATTGATACGGGTGTTCTTTGTAAAATGCCGCACAATTTTTTGCTCTAGTTTGTATATCAAACGAAAACACTATAACGGTATATATCAATTAGTGATAACACCAATTCCTGGGTCCATTCCATAATTACTTACTTTAATTTGCCATATAATGAAATGAAATATATGCTCGCGTCGTATTTTTAAAATCGTCCACACTGACAACTTATGAGTCCCTCCTGCCTCACTTTGACGTACCTCACTAAAAGATCTCGGCAATTTGGAGGTCGCTGATTACGAATTCTTTTCAAAACCAATATTTAGGGTGGCGGCTCCAAGATGGTGGATATTTGTTCCGTTTATGCTCAGAATCGACTCAAAATCAGTCTGTCATCAAAATTCTGAAATCGCAGGTGAGGATTTTTTTGTCGAAATAAATATTCAACATGGCGGCTCTAGGATAGCGGGTATATCGGGAGCTTTGGTATTTAATAGCGAATAGGTTATGACTGCTTTTTGCAATCGGACTACTAAGGAAAAGGTTAAAAGCGAAAATGTAAGTAGACAAAATTTTGTTTTTAAAATTTGTTTAATAACAATATTTGTGGCAATACGCGCTTAGTATGGGTAAAACTATTTTCCGAATAATCGGATCATATTCCAAAGCGACTAAAAAAGGTTACGCGCTATTGACATAAATTCCCTTATGCATTAATTTTGCATGCTTTTTAACTACAGTACTATGTATATTATGTATTTATAAAGAAACCTAATTAATGCATGGGAAAATCATCACTTCTCCGTGTGGACTTCCTCGTGGACCTCGAAGCTTAGAGCTTGTAACCTAAGAGGATATAATATACGTATTTATAGGGGAGATTTACCACCCTAAATACATACTGTAAGGGACCTTCTTTTTATTACTACTTGCTGAAATCCAACTGCAACTTAAAACGTTTGCCGAAAGCGTATTTGAATCTTACCCCACGCAGGGAAATAAATGGACATTATTTCCTTTTATCGATGAAAAATGCCAGAAATAATAGCTCTATTTAGGCCCCATGTAGTGTAGTGTGTGTTAGTGATAAGATTATATTGTCAAGAATGGTAGGATTGTGAGGTACGTTGTGTGTTATTTATTTGGATATATTGGCAGGCCTAAGACTTCACTAATATGCTACCAAAAAATGCATACCAATAAACCTTGCATTAGAATAACGTTTTAAATTAAAAATGAGCATAATACCTATAGGTATAATAAATAACATATAAACATAACATATGATATTCACACACAAAATACGCAAAATATTCTTCAATTACAGAACAACTGAGAAAGTGTTTTATAAAATCTAGCAATCTAGCAAGTCTATCATTGATTGGTATTGAACGGTTATTTAATAATCATTTCAAAATCGTTAACATTAAATAATTTAAATAGCCATTGTTAAAAAAATATATCTGACTTTTCAATACCTATATTTTTTCTATATTTTTCATGTTATTAGAAACATGTCGGTCTGTTGTGTTGCTGTTGTCGATGAAGCCCCTGATTTTTTTTTAATTTAGTTTCGTGTAGCATGTAGCAATTAAAAATTAAACGTGTTTGCATCCAGCTAAATTAAATAGTCCGGTAGTTCAAACATTCGATAAGGAAATAATTTTCCACTATATTGCTTTCGTTTAATATGCAAACTAATGGAATACGGTGCTCAGTGCAAAATTCTTTTTCGCGATATATGCTGCAAAAAACCCAAAAATGTGTTTTTGCGATTTTAATGTTAGACAACTTTTAAAATCTTGAAAATTTAGGGTTTAGTAGGCAAGGCATTTGTTATAATGTTGAAAATGACGACACAAATCAATAATGGCCTAACCGTAAAAATTCAAAAAGCATGTTATTAAAAGTAAAAAAGTTCACTATTGTGCGAAACGTTTTTTAAAATTTTGGCAAATATTTTTTACCATAACTGATTTTGCAAAATAAACAATAACAAATAAATAAGTTGTAACAGAGTATGAAGCCGGCCTGAAGGGCAAGCCTCCATACTCCATAGCACAGTGCTCAAAGTTACGTATTCCCTTACAGTGGTGCCCTCTAATGGGGACCTCTAGAGTGGGAGAGAGAGAAGAGTTCATCAAATGCATATAATTCCCACGCAAAAACATATATATACATTTATTCCTTACTTTTACCTTGTAACAACGTTATTCAAAATATGTCTGCTAATTACCGTCTTTATATATCGGTATTTAAGTCGATGGATCGTACCCACCAAAAAAATCCAAATAACGGAAGATATTGCCATCCCCACGTTATAAAGTCAATTATTCATACAAAGGAACGGAACCATTTTCACGTTGCGTCATAAGTTCACACGGATTTAAAAAAAATATATTGCGATACGATGTTTCTAATAGTTCGTATAAACAAATTTGTGTTTTAGTAGCAATTGTTCAATTTACACTCATTATTTCAACGTGGAATTTTTTTATTGCTCTATGGAGTGTATGATATTACTATTCACAGGTTATGGATTTTTAAACGAAGAAAACATTTCTTGAAATATATAATTGGTTCACACAGTTTTACCTTTAACACCGGCAATAGGTCGTATGAATTCAGGCGTCGACCAGGGCCGGATCAGGGTGACGTGGCGCCCTGGCAGGCCGAAATTTGGCCCTGGCAGAAGTCCTTTAAGAATATTGATGAAAATTTCATAAAATTCACTGTTTTTTAATAAAACTATAGTTTTTTTTTAAATTGTTATAGTCCCCAGTACACCGTCCTTTTTTGAAAGTTATTACAACAGTGGTGTTAGCGGCTACATTTTTTTGAGTCTACTACACTGTAAAATTTGCATTTTTTTATAACAAAACTCATTTTTTTATTTTAATTGAAAGGTTATGTGTCAAATCAAAGGAAAATATTGAAAAAGAGGGCGCGATTGTCGAGGCCAACACCTGCAACAGTGATATGCAGGTGTCGGACTCGGATTTACCTGTTTTATCGTTTGTATTGATGATTTCATATATAAAAGTAACAAGTGAAGTAGAAAAGCAGCAGCGAATGATAACACATGGAGGCTTAGCAGAAATAATAAAAAAATATAATTATAATATAATTACCTACCATAATATATATAAAAAAAGTAACCTAAACAAAATTATTAATATATAATATGTTAATATTAATATGTTTTGTTAAAAATAATGGTCAAAATTTGTAATACAATCTTAATATATTTTTTGAAAAATAGTGAAGTATCAAATAAATATTAGATGCTATTATTTATAACATGCTTTTTGAAATTTTGGTGTTCATTTTTGCGGTTAGGACAGCCGAATGAATTTTTAATTTACTTATTGATTTGCGACGTAATTTTCAACATTACAGCAAATACCTTGGGTATGGCTCAACATCAATGTAAGAGCTACTAAACCTCAAATTTAGTATTTAAAATATTTTTATTGCAAAATGTAAAAGTTAAAGATGCCTAAATATTGAAATCGCAAAAACACATTTCTTTTCGTTTTTTGCAGTATAACTTCGCGAAAAGTAGTTTTGGGATAATTTAATTCCCGCGGATTGATAGGAAATTTAACAACGAATAAATTGTCGTGACTGCTACTGTGGCTATTTTTGCAATCCGACTACTACGAAAAAAGTTATAAATAAAAGTAAGAAATAATTTTCTTATTTTTTATTATTTGTTTAATAACAATTTTTCCTACTAATCGGATTCCAGCAATTTCCTTATTCATTATTTTTGCATGCTTTAACTTTAACTACCGGACTAAAAACTCTACGTTTCTCCTTCGTCCTCCTAACGAAAGATCTAGTATCTATTGAATTCGATCGTAGACGTGCCCGTATTATGCAAGTATTTAGTTTGATGGATGCAAATATGTAGTCAAATTGTTATCTGCAATTTCAATGACAAACTTGATTTACATATTTTTCAATTTCCCTTGTTGATTAATTTAGTGACTACTTGAAGGATATAAGTAATTGAGCCCATGCTATTTACAAAATAAATGGACTTGCGTATCTTGCATTATTAAATAGACTACGAGGCCTTCAAATAAGCAAATATAAAAATTAAACACAAATTTACTGCATGCTGATTAAAGTCATGCTATTAACACGACATACTTGTTCCCACACAATAAATATATAATTAAAATTATGTTTTTCATCTTTTAAATATTTTAAATAAAACACGACAGTTAAATTCCTACTAATTTTACGCGTTACGGTCATCAACACTGACTCTTTCCCAATCGGATATCATTAATTCTCACCTAGACTTCTTTTCTTAGAATGCGTTAATTAATCTGCCAATTATACGTTTCTAAATGATCCGGAAGACTTAAAAAACATTAATTATCCGTTATTGGGCCATAGAACGAGGTAGGTATATCGATATTATTAATAATGGTCTACTTCTCTAGTCATTAAGAGAGCGGCTACTACATACTTACGTATCCATTAACGGAGCCATGTAGTAAGTAATATACCGTATTATAGTAGAAATTGGTTAGTATGGATATACATAAAAAAATGTCGTCAATGACCCTGCTTTTCAGTGCAGGATAGTTTTCAAACGTAGATATGTTATTATATTAACAATATTGTGAAAATTATAAACTGTCTTATGGGTCAATTTCTGATAATAGGAAATTGTACTATCCTGCAATCATATCTGTATATAACATCTCCGTCCTATATCTAGCTTTATTAAAAATTAACATTTCTGACGTTAATAACTAAACACGAAAATTTTGTGAATAAATGAAAATCTTTGAATTGGCCTACAATAAAAGTTACAAATATGTGATCTTTTAAAAATATACCTATGCGAGTAGAATATTATAGTTCATAGTAGGTACGTTAAAAAAGCTTTTATATGTTTTATAGGTGAGGCATGACTTATATTTAATTAAGGTAGCATAAATTTGTTTATTGTAGATTCAATATGCTTCCAGTTTAATATTTTCTGCTCTTACGATGATCTGGAACAATTCACAGGATCGCCTTTTTCTACCTGGGCTCTCTGGAACTCGTCAATGCTGCACTGCGCCCTATTATCGATTAGCAATCTAATCTTCTACTTTCAACATAAATCAAAATTTTACTCCTCTTCTCAGGTTCTTTTTTTCAGAATCCGTAACCAAGTGGTTTTTTTCTTCCATATTTTCTTCGTTCATTTTATTTTCAGTCTCTAGATTTGTTTTCATCATAAGGTCTATGCCATGTACCATTTATCACTCCATTTATTAAGTTTATTTGCGTAGCACCTCACAGATTCACTATACCTTCTTATATTTATTAAGTTTATAATCTTCTTTCTTATTAACTATCTTCTATGATTTTCTTTTATACATAATTTAATCAATGTCTGTTTTAGGTATGGTACATTATTATTGAAATCATGCCAGGTCACCTTTGCAATACATTTATTGACATTTTGAAAATTTTATCCAATTTGATCCAATTATAATATTCACATGGCAATATTTCTTTTAATTTCACATATCTCATTGTATGTCTAGTACTGAATTCAAGGTTGGTAACTTTGGGTTTGTAATAAGTTTTGGTAACGTATTGTTAGATGTATGTGTGTGTATGTGTGCTTTCAATATTTCAATATATTTAGTGTTTTATACCAATTTTCCACCAATGTGACAGCCACTCTTAATACTACATCTTGATAAAAATGCAAGAGTTAATTAAGTCTTTTAATTTATCGAATTAGCTTCGTGCGTGCCGCAATACACGTAGGCGCGTATCTCACAAAAAAATCGCATTTTTCGGTATGTATGCACACATTACCCATACATACTCGTACACCCTCGTGTAAGTTTAGCTTCTGTGTGGCTACCATCTATAAACAGATCGATATTATGTCGATTTTGCTTAACAATAGAAAGTCCAATTCTCCGTATTCGCTATATGTATACAATTCTACTCATACTGAGTAAATATTCAAGAACAGGAGTTTGATGTAAAACAAAACATAGTTTTACATAAATAATTGATCCCGCTTTTTACCTCTACACAAACGGCTCCTACTGCGATTGCAAATAAAATGTGTAGTTATCACATGAATCACTGAATTTATGTTTAAAGTTAACTACAAAAATAAACATATCATGCATATAATCGATTCAGGTAATTCGACAGCAATCAGCAATGTTTGTTTTCTTAACAAAAAATCGTTTAGTCTAAACAAAAATTTATTACCGTATTTTTGTTTACTACACCGTATTTTTTGGTAAACTTAAATTCACTTAATAAATTCACTTTTGTTGTTTTAAAACGTCTGCTAATTAAGTCATACATTTGAACTTCCTTTAAGGATATCTTGGTCCTTAATCTTTTCTTCCAATGTCAAGTATAATTTATTATCTTATAGCATGAATTATTTATATCACGACACGATGAGAAATTGCGATTCGAAAAAACTTCAACTGAAATTGTAGATATTAATTATATGTGAAAAAACATGTACTGATAAATATTTTTTAATGTTCTTCATCATAATATTTCACATCATTGAAACAGATGTGTCCGAGTTATAACTCGGAATTTTAAAATTACGAGATATATCTCAAAGAAGAATTGAAACAAGCCTTTACCTCAACCCCAGTTCTAGTCTACCCAAATGTCGACGATACGTTTATACTCACCACCGATGCAAGTGCTTTTGCTATTGGCGTGGTGTTATCACAAGGCCTCGTTGGTAAAGATTTACCAATGACCTTTATTTCAACACTTTGCAAAGCGGAAACTAAATACTCGACCATAGAGCGTGAGCTTCTAGCCATTGTACGGGCGTAAAGCAATTCCGCCTGTACATATTTGGGCGCAAGTTCAAACTAATAAACGATCACAGACCCCTAACGTGGCTCTCCTCGATAAAAGATCATGGCAGCCGTCTGGAACGCTGGAGATTAAAATTCGAGGAATACGAGTACGAAATCGAATATAAACCCGGCAGATTTAATAAAAATGCAGATGCTATTTCCCGCATAAAAATAAATATTTTCAAAGATTACTCTGATTTTCTTGAATTCTAGGTAAACTTTTAATGGCGACTCTGATGCTGCTGAACAGCAGCATCACTTTTCTGCAAGTAAATGCTAGCGCTTGTAAGCGAATGGATGGCTTTATTTATACGTTTGAAGCCAAACCTTTTATTTTATGAGCATTTGCTTCTTACTTTTCAGCAAAAGAATTTACTTATAATTTTATTCATATCCCTTGAGGTATTTACTTTGATTTTGCAAGCATTGGCTTATATAATCTTATTATTGGCTTATACTTACAATCTGCGATATGAATAAAAAGGAGCATTGGCTCGATTGTATCCATATCGCAGATTGTAATCTAAATTATTATACGCACATGATTAAAATTTCTATCAGAGCATTTACAATATTGATGACTGTTAACTTTTGCAGCGTGATATAGTCATCAGATTTTAAACAAGTTCAAAATTGTAAACAAGTTCAAAATATAAAATACCTATCTAATACTAATAAAAATTCGCACAGTACGGTTCTCAAACTTTTCGACAAATCAACGATTTTTTTGTCAAAATAAATATTCAAGATGGCGATTTCCACTTTCGTCATTTATGGTCGATATCGGAGAACAAATTTTTTTTGTCAGATCAAATATTACAGATGGCGGCTCCAAGATTGTACATGGCCGTCAAAAGATTGAGACTGGGGACTGAAAATGTTTCCATGTATTGTCTGATTAGACTTAACTTTCTCGAATTTTTTGGGTGGGAAGTTTTTTATCAGCAAAAATTTAATATAGCGGCTAAAATATCTACAATACATTCGTAGATCCTAATTCGTAGATCATCATCATATAGAATGTGTCAGTTTACATTTTTTTCGCTAATTATGTAATTTAAATTATTGTAATTTTAACACAAAATAATGATCAATACGTGTTTACTTACTTTTCGAAATTTACGGTTTGTTTTAGGGTAGGTGACATTTGAGAATATTTCTAGGTATAATGTTTGCCTAAGTGGTAATTTGGTATTAATAATAATTGGGAAATATATAGCGGCGCCAGACGATTTAAATTAAAGAGTGGAGTAGCCGATTCTATTAATAAGCCAAATATAAAGAAAAGTAGGTGGTGTTTTCAACTGAATACATACACAAGGCGATGAATGAAGGACCTCTATCTGAAACTGAATATTCTCTGAAATTAATGTAAACAAACAGCGTGTCTACAAAATACAATAATTTAGGAGATAACTAAATTCTTCGAAACATAAGCAGGCAAACCATACAAGATAATAGTTTCCAGTTAATAGTATATTTAATTTAGATTTTTTTTATATAGAAAAGCATGTCTACGAAAATATAGATATTATAGTAGGAACACAGTAATATTATATGATTTATCTAACAAAACTCATCGTTTCTATAACGTGCCAAAACCTATTACTTTAAACGTGCGATTTCTATTTCAACAATACTGCCAATAAATACAGTATACACACAGCGCAAACTGTCTTGGATCATAGAGCGCAATTGACACGTCACCCAATCCCATTAGCAGGGCATCGTTGTTGACTGATCTCGTTTTATTTCGACATTACCATAATTTAATAATAGTTGATTATTAACATTAATTAAAATGTGGCACTTACTTTTATTTCATTTACGTTTCAATAACGATCATTTTGGGCTGACGTAGGTCTGACGAGCATATGTCAATTTTGACGTAGATTTTTAAATTTATTTTTATAAGTGACAACAGCATTAAAATACCAAAATTGTGTGCCGCTGTGGATTGTGATTAGGGACTGCGAGTTAAAATTATGTAATTTACATTTAGGTACTTATAAACAAAAATAACTGTTTGCTCAAGTTAATATCGCCGAAGTGTCAAAATCAGGTGATACAAAATGATCAATTGTAAGACACAAAGCAAAACAAATTAAATACTGACTAAACGGACAACATTGCTTTAGCGATGAATAACTGATGGTTTGTTTTCCGTAGAATTATTTGGCTCTTCGGTCAGTATATAACGCCGTGAATGGCGTATGAGCAAGTGAGCAAGTAGGTAGTTCGGTTTATGTTTCTTTGCGGAGTCAAATACGTTGGGTAAACATTTAATTTATGTTTACGCGATGTGTGTTTAAAGGAAAAATAAATAAATTGAAAACTAAAAATCGGTAAAAACATAAATAAGAAAACATCCTTCCTCGTGTGCTTTTTCCATTAATTGTTCACAAAATTCCATTCTTCTGGCATTATCCGCCTCAAAAATTTCTTGTGTTTTCGAACTTTGAATGATCTGAAACCATTTTTTTTAAAAGGCCCTAACTGTTGATCGCGTAGAATCTACTTGAGCAGCAATTTGGGACGTACCTAGTAAGAAATGGGTATTCTAGTGCTCAAAATCTGTCATCACAATTTTAGGATTGATTAGATTTAGGTTTGATTGGGACGTACTGTTTTTTTGTGACGTTTATAATCAATACAGGCGTTCAATACTTGAATACGTCGCCTGGACTGTCCTTGGTAATACATATCACTTAAAAATTTTGATTTTTTTCGGCTGTTACGAAAGACATTTTTAGGAATTAAAATGCAGCCGATATTACCAGTCCAACTCCCAAATTATACTAAGCTGTTGCTCAAGCTCTAGGCGGGCATTACAGAGAGCTCGTAGACGAGAGGCGCGATAGGTTAGCACTTGCGCATTACATTTAGTTTGTATCCGTTGGAATCCGTCAACTCGTTTGGTAGTCCCCTATCATCGAAGAGGTTTTGCTCTGTCTGTATACTCTTAGCTGCGAAAGCCGAAGAATATATTGCAATTGATCGGGAAAAACTAAATTGCCAATTTTGGTCAAAATGTTTGTACCATTGTGTTCATCAACAAATTTTAAACGACTCCGTCCGCCAGTCAGTACCGATGTTGCATTTTTTGTGAACACGGTATCTTATTGTTCAAACAACGTAAGATTGGGTAGAAAAATAGTTTTTGTGTAAAGAAAGGACCCTATTGTTTTCAGCTATTTGATTGAGCATAGTGGCGTCCCAAAAAAGATGCATATATCATTAATAACAGGTACATTGTGAAACTATTCTACTATATTAAAATGGCCTTGCAGCATCGGGATATCAGGAATTTAGGGGTCACAGATCACGATTTTTTGTCAAAATAAATACAAAATAAGATGGCGGCTTCAACAAGTCTCCCAAATGTTTACAGTTATGGTGCGATGCAACTCTCGTTGTATCTCGGGGTTTTTGGAGGAGGAGATCACGATTTTTCAAAACAAATATTCACTATGGCAACTCCAAGATGAATGATAAATTTTGTGATCTAAAATTCGATTCGACTCAGGTCTGTACCTTGAGGTTTTAGTGGTAGCAGATCACGGATTTTTGGACAAAATAAATATTCAAGAAGACGGCTCCAAGATAACGGACGTTTTCGTCATTTATGATTCTATTCGACCTAAACTCGGTATTGGTGTTTTCGGAGTCTTACGGAATTTCCGGAGTTTTCGAATACAAATTATCAGATCAAATATCCCAAGTGGCGGCTTCATGAATTCTGAGAATTTTGCCATCTATTGTCTGATTAGACTCAGGTTTTTCGGGTTCTTTGGGGTAGCAAGTCAGGATTTTTTTTACAACAAATATTTAAGAACACGGCTACAATATCAGAATATTGATTTTTATTCCTAATTACAACTTAATATCATTATATTTTTTTTCTTATACGTATTTACAATACATTCGTATATCCTAAGCTCATCATAACTGACCTTAATAACATGATTCTTATCCCAACCTAATCCTAATTCGCAAATTCGTAACCTATTGAGGCGTACAGGTTCTAGCTGCGTACTTCGTTTTTGACTGATTTTTTACTAATACCTGAATCTGCGAGGAGTATCCTAGAGAATGTTACACATTTTATAAATTTTCGCTAGTTATTTATGCATTTGTTAATATTGGGAAATATGTACAAATAACACGAACAATTTAGTAGACAAATTGGGATCTTAAATTTAAAAAAGTTCTCGTGCAATTTTCTTGCCAAATGATCGATGTTTATGACATTGGCGCTGTTAAATTCTTTTCTATCGAGCCACCTGTTAGAACACTGTTGTCGTTTTTGTGTAATGTAATTTTTGACTATACTACCATTTACTAGCATATTTTTCTATTGCATATGATTAATATTAATTTATGAGACAATTATAAACTAGGCAATAATGTGGCAATAACATATATATACAGGTATAAATTATATATCTAACGGAATCAGACTGGTTTACATTATACTTTATGGAATGAGTCAAACTATGTAACTTTTAACTTAATAGATCACCCAAGTCGAAAACGAGTCGTAAACAGGTGGTTTAAGGAAATACGATAGATACTGTTATGCATATATTAAATTTATAAGTTGAATATAATATTTACATATCATACCGACGCATTTTTACTTGTCACCAATGTAATGACTAATGACCTAATGACAATGTAAATGCCTATGAACATATGTTTTAAAATTAAAAAAACAATTTGCGCACAGAGAAATTATAAGTGATCGTGTATGTTTTTAACATGTTTGTAACATCGAAATATGAGACATAAAAACCCGAGCAAAAAACCCTGATTATATCGATCCCTGCACACCTGATCCTACCGCATTTTTAATAGCGTTGTCAAGTATAACCGATTTCCAGGAATTTAAGGGAAAACAAATGATTTTATATCCTACATCGCCCATCACATTATGGCATTATCATGTAGTATAACAAAATATTGATCACACTATATACCTTTCGTCATATCATAAAACAATTGGATGGTGAATGTGATGCAGAATAAGAATGTTTCCCATTCAAATATTACGGATCCATTTTACACGTTCCTCGGCCGTGTCACATCGGCATCATAGGCATTCATTCATTGGATGCCTAAATTGCCTAATACCATCGAACGTTTCGTGGTAAAGTGGGGTCAATAATAATTCTTGAAATATATAGAAGTAATACAGTTATTCTTTAATTTAGTGTATTATTTTGATGAGTTTTGTGTTAAAATTGATTAGTTATTAGTATTTTATCAAAACATAACAACTTGTTGAATGAAAGCGCCTTTATAGTGATGATTTTAGCTTGCTGTAAGAAAAGTTATACTGCCCCGATCTCCCATTGTGGAAATTGTGGGTATCCTTAAGAAATAGATTATAAAGAGATTATTTTTAGGGTACGAATTCTTGAAAATATTGGGAATAAAGATCTGAAAACTTCCCATCTCTTGCGACGGTGGTCCGTTTCTCACAAAAAAACACGCCTCCGGCTGCTGCACTCCGATTTTCGCAGATTTCTCGTAAACCATTCATCGGGGAAAACAGGTATAGGAAAGCTTGGGCTATTCCCACCAGAGTTGATATTTACCGTTATCCCTTTACAAATTACTTTATTATAGTATTACTCATGTAATCCGAGGGTTTGGCCGGGTTAGAATGCGTATTTTTCGAAAAAAATGTAAATGAAAAAATTCAAATTTCTTAAAAAAACTAAAACTAAAAAAGATTCGTAAAAATGATAGTACCAAAATGTAGGTTTTTCTTAACAAAAGTTTTGGATTCCTTTCTATTTCTGTAGGATACGAATTAACGGAAATAGGTATGTTAGAAGTTTGCATTATAGTGCACGGACCACCCCTCCCGAGCCCGTCAACCCTTTACCTTTTGAATATGAAGGGTTTGGGCATATTGATGTATATGATCTAGTAGGTAGCCCTTGAAATTATCTGTAAAATGGTTTTTGAATATGCGTCGTAGCTTTCTATCTATTTCAGGGAAACCAGAAATCGGCCTTGTTTGATCTTTAAGTAACTTGATTGTAAATTAATCCCATTATGTATGAATATCCCAAATTTCAAAAAAAATCCGGTAATTACTTTTCTTATATGTATAATATAAGCTTACTAAGTATAGTATAGTATACTAAGTATAGTATAAGCTTACTTGGACTTATTTTAAACATAATATGTTGAATAGGCTTCTATACCGGGTGGTTCAGCTGGTCCTGGTATACAACCTGATAAACCACCCGGTATAGAAGCCTATTGCTTCAACATGTTATGTTTAAAATAAGTCCAAATGTGTAAGCGGCAGTGTTGTTAAATAGGTAGGTATCCATGTAATTAGCAATAAAATTAAAATAAGAAAAAATCCGAAAAGTATGCAGAAGAAGGAGGTAAAACGTTTTCATTTATGAATAAAAAGACGCAGATCTGATCCACTCTGATCCACTGACATGCTTATCTTGAAAGGGGCATGTTGTGTCATGTTGCAGACATTTATTAGCATTTCCTGTCAACGGTGATGATTGAGCCAACTTTGTATGTCATACTTATATTACATTGCAAAGCTCGCACAGTTGATTTTCTACAATTAAGTTACACGGTTGGGCAATTAAGATCAAAGGAAATCGTTAAGTCGGTTTGGTTTATAGGGCAGGCAGACACAAGGAAATACGCTGTAAACCATAAATAACTGACAGGCTGAATATGGTTCAGTTTAGTAAAAAATAACTTCCGTAAATACAGGAATTAAATGTTTTGTAGATATTAGTGCAATATTAATGGATGTAGGTCGTATTAATCTGTGTTTATGTATGTAGACAAACCGGAAAGTAATATGAAAATACCTATTATTATACAGTAAGTATATACTATTATCGGACTACAAAAATATCGATAATAATCGACGTATGAAAATATTATCTTTACATAGTGATAAATTGAAAATCTGAAACATTCTATAGGATATCTTCCCAAATTCGGGTAAAGTCCATACCATCAATGTTGGCGTGCACGCGTGAACAACGGAATTTTCTGAATCAAATCAGTTCAAGGCCACAATATATTATCCAGTGACGTTTCGTTAAATAGGGGTTTGACAAATTGTCAGAGTCCAGGATTTAGGTTAGGTTACACATTCCTTTTCATATTTGTATGTAAATTAATCCTGGCAATTTACTGGCTTTACTGCTCAGTGGGGTATCATCATGCGCTACCAAGGTGCAGTGACTTCAAAAAATGATTTAGTTTTGAATGCATTTAAAATATATTGAAAAAAAATTTGCATGCTATCGATATTTTCTTTTTTTCAAGCAAATCTTAATAATAATATTACTGGATTTAGATGTAATGAACTATGCAGATAAAGCATCATCATGTTGATATAATTTATGTTTAAATAAATATTTTTTCTAAACAAATAACTAAGCTAATAAGATACAAACCAAACCAAACAACAAGAAATCATACCACCCCAGGTAATACATATTTTATTCATGTTTTTGTAATACAAAAAATTATGTTATAAAACAGTTTATACTTATTCAATAAAATCATCTAAGGTTGAATTTACGAAAGCCATAACATGCTTTCAGAAAAAAATAGTTCAATCGCTTTTAAAAATTATTCTATATCACTGTCTGTATTGTCGCTATCTGTAGAACTCTCATGTCAAAAACCCCGCGACACAACTTTTGAGTCCCATCGCGCCATTAAAGGCAAATTTCTAGAGCCATCTTGAATGTTTGTTTTGAAAAATTCGGCAATCCCAAAATTACTGAGATACCGATTTTAAGTTAAAGTCATAATGGTAAAAATGTAGTATCAAACACACGGGCTATCCATATTTTTTAACCCATTTTTATGAAATTCTGGTAACTGGACGAACACAATGGTACAAAAGTTTTAGTTCTCAGACTTTTAAAATTTGTGATTTTAGTTTTTACCCGATCAAATAAATGTAATATACTCTTCAACTTTCGCAGCCAAGGTGTTAATACGGAGTATACCATTCTGGCAACTGCAAACCTTGGGCCGATGATTACATGCCGCCGAAAAGGCAAAATAATGTACTGGAAAGAAAACAATATATTGGCAGTGATACCAAGGTGAGTTATGGGTTGTGGAATACCAAAATCTTCGGTAGTTGGATGCCTTCATCCCATCATATTTCTATTAGTTTAGTGGCGTCCATCCAACCCACTATCTACTCGTGTATCCCAACCGCCCTAAGCCACACTTACGACCTATGCATGCATTCCACCCGCCCAGAGCAAAACATGGGCGTGTTTTTTCCTCGATAGTCCATCGATGTCCTCAAAATATATATGTCTAATTGTGACCACATGAAAGAGACATGAGTTGAGTGGCTACGTGGTAGAATAAATCTATTCCTTTCCAGTACAATATATGTTCCCTACTATCCCACAGAACCGTCCACCCAATATTTGAACTTGCCGCATCTGCATACTTACATTTTAATTTGTCAACATTATATAAAACGAATTAATACTGTATAATTTATGTACAATCAGTGCTATAAGATATTTAGTAAAAGTTGCAAATTTTTGACAAATTATAAATAGAAAATTATTGTTTTGTTACTGAATACATGCATTACTGAAAATACTGAAGTGCATTATATTATATATGAAATGAAAGTAATCTGTAATAGGTAACAGTACATATGAAAAAGAACCAATGTTTATTACATTTCTTGTTAATTATAAACAATAATTCTATTAGCTGGAGTCGTGGAGTCTATTTTCTAAATAATATTAAGAAATAGAAGATACATTCTGATAATACATAGTGCATATTTATTATTTCAGTTTAAAAGTTCAACGTAGCAATGAACTGCAAGTTTATCTCAAAGCAAATTTGATTAATGATATACAGGCGTGATGTCCAAAGACAAATATTTAACTGAAAGTACGTCTGCCATACGAGGAGATTATTTATTTTATTGGTACCGAAAACACCGTGAAGCCCTCACAGATCTCACACGTAGGTGCACGTCCAGGAAACGGGAGTTGTGTAACATTTTAGCTTTGATTATCTAGTTTTTTAGGTCTACCCATTATCTTATACGCGTACATCCGCGTGACGGAGAAAGTTGGGTCTCCACTAAACTAAAATCTTTGCTCAAGGCTAACAGACTGGAAGATGTTAAAGTTGCCGCTGAGCAGGTACGCCAGCTTGTAGCTTGTCATCATTACATTGTGTCTCATCCGGGTATAGACTGTAATGCAGGTAGGTGCATGTGGAGTGAAGGTCATTCACTCAACGATGTGAAAATTTTCGTCGAATTTAAGATTTAAACGTTCCATGTGATGTTGTTAGTTATTGGGTGTAGTATTAGATAGTGTTAGTCATAGCAAAATTTATTCAGAAGCGGTACCTTCTCTTTGTGGCTACTTATTAGTCATCCTACTTTCTCTGACCTATTGGCAATTTTGTATTTTAATTCAAGTCTTAATTAGCTTTAATTTGTTTTATTACGTTTTTACTGAATTATATCGGTGTCAAACACGAATATAATAGTTCAAACAAATATAGCTAAATAATATAGGGTTATCATTATATTATATTTAGTATAGGCAATGAAAGCGATGACATGTCTAATATATTTTGGAATTTAGTTATTTAAAAGCATGTGTGCAAGCGAGGGATACCAGACCCCTCTAGCGGTCAGTTGCTACTACTCATCAGACATTACTAAGTAAAGTCTTTGACAAGCAGCGTCCTGCAATGCAGGTACCTAGAGCAGCGACCTTAGCCAAAGGTAGGCTAAACTTCAGTATTTAAAAGCATATTTTGTGAGGTTACTGATATACCTGGCTTATGAGATTATTAATAAAAACATGGATATATATATATATATATATATATATATATATATATATATATATATATATATATATATATATATATACATATATATATATATATATATATATATATATATATATATATATATATATATATATATATACAATCACTCAATATCCTCAAAGAATAAATATACTCACTCACAAAAATAAATATATACAAATAATAATCTACATGTTTCCGATATTTCTATAAGAGAAGGAAAACGCATTTAAAAAACTTAAGCCAAAATACTTTGAGGGGCGAGGGCTCAGATAATTTTCCTTGTTACATTATTAAGTACAGTACATCATGGATTACATGTATAAGAAATTTATAAAAACCCTTTGTGAAGTTTCAAGTGAAACTCGGCAAAAGTAGACGTGGTTTAACGATCCAGTGGCGTCTGTACTGAACCACACTCAAACACGTTGTTGTTGTTGTTGTAAACAAGTGTTAGTGTATTGGTAATGGACAAATAATTCATAGCCAAACAAGAGAAGTAATTGCTAATGTTTTGGATTTTAAGAAAACGAGGTAAGTGATAGTCTCCCTATTCCGCTTTATAACACTGTCAACTACAACGGCACTGTCAACTACATAGAAAAATGCAAAGGTTTTGAAATATAAGCGAAAAACTGAAAAAAGTGCGAACATTTTGAGCTTTTTTGCGTTTTTCTTTGTGAAGCCTACCTCAGATAATTCGATTTCAGCACTCCAAAAAATATAAATATGAAAAAACTTCCGCACGCAATTTTGTTACAGAAAACCCACCATGACTGGGCTATAAGCAACTTTATACTTTGAGCACCTAAGCCGTTCAAATTTAGTGATTAGTTTACAGGACGCGCATACCTAATTACTCAAATTTTTTTTACATTTTTCCGATTCTAGTATTTTCAGATTTCGCAGTTGAGCTGAGAAGAAACAAGTCAAATGAAAACCTGCCGTCATCGTACATTCCTTCGGGTTGAATTTTAAATTCATTAAGTCGAGGCGAATGAATTATAGCAAATGAACGTTTAATTGAATAAACCAATAGGCCAGTCAAAATCGACAATAAATTAACAAAACATGATGTATCTCTGATTTTTCAGTATGTTATTTGGACCCATTAGGGCTATGTATACTTAAGTTTGCAACTCTCAAAAAGTTGTGGAAAAATTTTTACACACCCAAAAACCGCGAAATTTTTGGACTTGTTTCAGATTCTGCTCTATATCTCCTAATCCATGCATTTTTCGTCGTCCAAAGGTATAAAAAAGGTAAAAGTGTAAAAATTTTTGCACAATTTTCTGAGAGTTGCAAACTTGGGTATACATACCCCTAATGGGTCCAAATAACATGCTAAAAAATCAAAGATACATCATGTTTTGCGAATTTAGCGATTTTTTGTATCGATTTTGACTGGCCTACAAAAAATAAAGCCATATTTAAATAGACTTGCAGACTTTCATTTAATTTCTCAGAATACTTTAGTTTAGTCACATCTGCTTATAATTATATTCTTTGCACATTTGCATGCTCTTATTTTGAACATAGATTGTTACCAAACCGGCTTGGGTCCACTGGCGTGCCCTCAACGGTAAGTGTTACAGGAGCAATATCTCGTGCAGTATCTAAAATGTTGCACTTTTAGATAACCAGCTTGACTAGAATCTGTTGCAAGTACCAAAAAATTAGCGGAATGGCCTAAACAAATTGATAGACTCTCTAAATTGATAGGGTCTCCAAAATTTGTTTTTCATCTATTTTCACCATTTCAATAAAAACTTGAAAATCGAAAAAGATGGCGCTCCAAGCCACAGCAAAATCTGGATAAAGTTTAAAAAAAGGAAAATGCTAAATGTAGTTATATTGCTTTGTGAGGCTAAATGTATTATATTTTTAGTATATTGGGAGGACTGTATTTGCAAATTAAAGAAATTAATTAAGTAAGAAAGAAATTAAGTTCCTAGAAGTAATTTCTATAAATTGCGATTACTTATAAAAGTAGGGGTGGGCAAAATAATAAATCAGTCGTTTAGTCGAATAAATATTTTTTGAAAATCTATTGATCGAATAGTTACTCGATTAATCGAGTAAAATTATATTATTAATTTTATAAACGATTATTTTTTTTATTAATTGATTAAAAAATCGATTATAAATCACTTCATATCATGGAAGTTTATAAAAAGTAATTAGTCCGCCATCTTTTGAGGTCCACCATATTGGATTTATAGTTACGTTATTTTATTTTTGTATTCTTCTAAGTAAACCCTTTTAGTTAATACCCATGTCATGGAAGTGCATAAAAAACAACTAGTACGCCATCTTGGGCGGTCCGCCATATTGGATTTATAAGTACGTCACTCAGCTTGCATTGCCATGCATTGCTCAGCATGCTCAGCCATGCATTGTCTTCCAAACTATACGTGCATGCAATTTCAGCTCAATCGGTTGAGGATAACTACTTTAAAATTCACTTGCAAGATTTGACCCGAACAAATATAAATAGATACATACATAGCAAGTTAAATAAAAGCTTGTAATGCCGCCACTTATCTAACCATGCATTGTCATACAAACTAAACGTGCATGCAAAATTTCAGCTCAATCGGTTGAGGATAACTGCTTTAAAATTCAGTTGCAAGATTTGACCCGAACACATATAAATAGATACATACATAGCAAATTAAATAAAAGCTTGTAATGCCGCCACTTATTAACCATGCATTGTCATACAAACTAAACGTGCATGCAAAATTTCAGCTCAATCGGTTGAGGATAACTGCTTTAAAATTCAGTTGCAAGATTTGACCCGAACACATATAAATAGATACATACATAGCAAGTTAAATAAAAGCTTGTAATGCCGCCACTTATTAACCATGCATTGTCATACAAACTAAACGTGCATGCAAAATTTCAGCTCAATCGGTTGAGGATAACTGCTTTAAAATTCAGTTGCAAGGTTTGACCCGAACAAATATAAATAGATACATACATAGCAAATTAAATAAAAGCTTGTAATGCCGCCACTTATTAACCATGCATTGTCATACAAACTAAACGTGCATGCAAAATTTCAGCTCAATCGGTTGAGGATAACTGCTTTAAAATTCAGTTGCAAGATTTGACCCGAACAAACATACATAGATAGCATGCAAGTTAAATAAAAGCTTGTAATAAAAATAGGTAGACAAATTTTTAAAATTTTATTTGACAGTTGCCTGTTAATTGACAATTTGATTGTCAATGAGTCTTTGTATGTATATATAGGCCATCAGAAATAATGATTTGAGGTCGATTTTCGAGAAGTTTTTGTGCATCAGATTTTATTAGATAGAATGATAGATTTAGATGTAAATAACAATAAAATCATAGTTCGTACACATAGTTTTGGCTGGAAGACATATTTAAACGCACTTTTATGCAAAAACGCGTATTTTTTTCGGATTTTTTGACAGTTTTTCAAATATATCGTTTAAAAATTATCAATATTGACTAGAATTTTTTTTAATTATCACAAACTGTATATATTATCACAAACTGTGTATATGCACTGTGACTGTGCATATAGTCATTTTTCACCCTCCAGATGCAATTTATAGCCCTTGCATCTAAAAGTGCATTTCATGCATGCATAAAAAACAATAATTTTACTAATTAAATGCTATAATAATAAATATATCTCGGAAAACATTTATACTCGGGGGGTTTTCATCGTCGCTTATTACGAATCTGATATCAAAATGGGAAAATTCAAAATGGCTGACTGGAAATGGGGCGAAACTTAAATAAATGTGATTTTTTCGCGCTTTCTTTGTAAATTTCGATTAAAACGATTATATTTGAAGAACTATCAAAATATACGAAAACAAAGCAAAATTTTTTTTATAAAAATGCATTTAAATATGTCTTCCAGCCACAACTGTGCGTACGCACTATGATTTTATCGTTATTTACACCTAAATCTATCATTCTATCCAACAAAATCTTATGGAGAAAAGACTTCTCGAAAATCGACCTCATATTTCAGACTGCCTAGTAGTAGTATATATTTCATTTCAGATCCGCACGTGCGAAGGAATGAATGAAGACTATGAAACTATGAAGTGATATCCCTTCAATTAAATAGAATTGTTATTCATTTTGTGGATTTAGTTATAAATAAAACAGAGAGATTTATGCATAATCGTAGAGAAATACGTTTTTGTCTACTAATATAATATATAAGCTACCAATATATTGTTTGCGTGTTTACTTTTTTAGATTGTTTTACGATCCATCACTTAATATAATAATTGCCATGAAAATAAAATTGCATATTTTACAAATTTCAAAGTCCTATCTGGAGATCTGGAGCCACGAGTAATCTCGAAATCAAATTTTACATTAAACGCATTAATAATCCTATTTCATACATCGTCTCGTTCTGCGCCATTAGGAAGTAGGAAGGTTTATTTTATCATCGATTTAATAGCCACCAAGTTCTGTAAACTTATATCCGCTATCTACCTCCAGCGATTTTCCTAAAATTAATCAGGGAATAAACAGTTCTGGTGAATCGTAGGCGATCGAACTATTAACCAAGTCACTTAATTTATAAATATATTTAGCAATGTAAACAGGTTAATAGACGTGCAGATTATGAATTACCGAGGTTTGAAAATTCTATTAAGTGTAATGAGACGGTTTACATGTCCTGATAAATATGAAAACAGATCAGCACAGCTTCCAAGAAGAAGCATTTTTACAGTATATTTTAATAAACAAAACGGCACATTTACTATTAGCAGATGTCGGTTGTTAAAATGGTTCTTGTTAGGGTTGCACAGTTAAAAATGTGTACTTATGATTTATTGGTGACCCATTAAATATTTGTTAATGTATAACCATTTATTGTGGTGTATTTATAAATATTTTAGGTCGAGTTCTAGATTTAGAATTTCATTGCGAGTTTTAATTTCTCAATCATAGTAATTTCATAATTTAAAATAACATCTTATTATTAATATTATTATCCGTAAAAGCGTTATATAGCATAGGCCGCTATTTTGAAATTAATAAATTCAGTAAATTTCTAATTTTAAGCTCCATGCTCGCCGTAATAACCCTATTTTTGGCAAGTGATTTTGTCAATTTCATTTCTGGAAGCCACGGGTTCCTTTTTTTCGCCTGCGTAGCTAGCTGCCCGATTTCGGAGTTTTAGTGTCTTCCTAATTAATATATAGTAATTAATATAAGTAGCTTTGTTACATTCTAAGTTGTTTGGGATTTGCTGGAAGTTCACCGCCAATGTGATTTTGTGGTTTTGGTAACCACATATGACTGCTGTCGGATTTTATAACTCGAAACTCGTGGTAGAACTCGCCTCGAATTAATCCCCACTGTCGATTAAAAAGCATCGCCTGGCCTACTCTTGAAGCCGTCTTCCATCCTCTTGAGGCTTCAAACCTTCGATTTTCAGATTTTTCAGCTGGAAGTTTAATTCTTCGATTCTTTATTCTGTGACTTTGCCTTGGTGTTCGATATTCGATTGTTCGATTGTGACATTCAGGTCAAGGTCTGGTTGTTCTGTACACATTGCACCCTGGACTGTGTTTTATCTGCACCCCGAACGTAGATCCGCCTTTTTACCTTCCTCGGAGTACTTGGACGTGGTGAATATACCTCCTGGGTTTGTTGGAAAGCCGTAAACGTTGTTGACGATCGATTCGCTGGAGCGTTGGACCTGCCTTCCGTTGGTGTGGCACTCAGCTGGTGCCTGCCTTGAAATTTTATGCTGAAGGGACTCACGATGTCAGGATACCCTGCTCGGGTGCTGATGAGAGACGTAAGACCCATCTTAAAACATTGAGAGCTACACCAATCAATGAATGCTAAAAAGGGGGGTATATAGGGAAATGAAAGGAACCATTTGTGACTTTGGGACTTTGTTTGGCCTAGTTAGGAGGTGAACATACCCCCTCCCCTAAAAGGTGAGCGGGGTGCAGGGGCGTACGTAAAAGGTACCCTTTATCGGCTTTTCGCTTATATCCCGGAGCGGTGAGGCCCATTCTATACTAAATTAAAGCTGACAAAATGTGATATATGTTTGATAAATTTTCCGAGATATTCTGGCTCAAAATTCGCTAATTTTGAACAAAAAAATTGCTTCACGCTTTTTTGCCTTATTTGACTAGCTAACACGTCGGCCCTACCTACGATAAATTTAGAGCGACGACAGGAGGAGCACGTAGGAGGTACTATTTTTCGGTTTTTCGCTTATTCAGGTCTCTCAGAGCGAACTTCCACATTTATTGTATGATTTTAGGTCAATATTTTGTCGCATTTTAAGATGTTTTTAGGGCATATTAATGAAAATAAAATTTTCCTTGGAATATTATCTTTCGATATCTAGTTTGAAAAAAAATATTGTTAAAAATTAATTGTTGTTTTGTTGTTTTACATACCTCGTATTTTACTAAAATTACTGGGAATACTCTAATTTCATTCTTTAAAAGATAATCTCATTTGGATATTCGTGTAATATTTTCAACATTATTTTCTATTAATATGTATATTAAATCAAATATTCTATGAATAATCCGTTAGAAGAAAGATATTCCTGTGATATTATATGGATATCTAAAAAAGAATATTCCTTTCGGGAGGTTGAGAGAATATTCGCAAATAAAACTCGTCACGTCACAGAATCAGAGAAGCAGTATGTGGTCATATTCTTCTTCTTTAAATGCTCGTGTAGCTGTGCTTATTATAAGATATGAAATGGGACTTAGGTATTACTTAATTTGTCTAATTTTACGAATTTTGCGACAGATATTTCCGGTTTAGGACGTTCTCAGGAGAAAATGACAAATTTTATGATTTATATGATTTTAGGACACTCTGCAGAGCCCTGCTTATTCTCGGAAACTATGCGTCATAGCTATAAGGCCTTCCTATACAAAATTAGAGTTGACAAAATGTGGAACAAGATTGATCCCATAGAATTAATCTCGTATAGTTATCGACCCAGATCGGCCCGTATAAACCGGCTTTAAAAAGGCGTTTTCACGGGCTTGATATCTCTTTTAGCTTCTTAAGGATTCTTGGGTGTCTATTTAAAGACGACATATTGCTCAGAATTCTCAGTCTGTTTACAAGTTATTTATAAAAAAATTTTAAATAAATAACAACTCTACTAATTTTAATCTACTATTTTATCTTTCGAAATATATTTATTGAAATACGTATTTATGTTATAATAGATGCGTCACAGTTAAATTTCAAATTATGTAATCGTTGTAAAGATTTATATACCATATTTTGGCACACAATAGTAGTCCACATGTACGTTATTAATACCTACATGAAAATACGAATTTTTAAATATCAACAAAATAGTAACCCATATTCCGAGTCTGTAAAAATTTCATTTCGAAACTGTATAACGATTATTATATTCTTTTTTAATTGATCGTCCACAAGTTGTAAAGGCAGTTATAATATGTATTTTGATCACATTTTATTACATTTTTATTAGACTGAAAATCGACACTTTGATGGGACACTTCTTCCACTAAATATTAAAAAACTTGTCAACGCATAGTTTTCTTAAAAATAATCATTACGTATTTTTTCTTTTTATCCTCACTTTAATATGAAAGCTATTTTTTTAAATTTTGCTTAAAATTATTTGAAAATTTACCAATTTCCTGTTAATATGCGGAATTTGAAAGAGATAAAAAACAAACGTGTGTCCTGTATTGATACAGACAAGAGCAACGTTGTCAAGCATAAAATATTTCAATCACCTACCACTTGTAATTGTATAAAAAATATTGAAATCTTGCTATTAATGATCGTATTTATCGACATTTCTCAAGTGCAGATATTACGTCAAGTATCCCATGTTTATCCTCGGAATGTTTGGATGAAATGGGGAGATTTTTAGGGACTTTTCATCTAGATGACTGGCTACACTCAAAATCGTTCGTTTGATAATTCTATATACCTATTCCGAAGCTCTCAACGTGTCTTTCATTTCACGAATATGTACGAACAGTTGATTTGCGAATGACTTTTAAAATCTTAATTCTTGGCATTACATCGTAAAGCGCTTCGAATCGTTCGAATAACACACTTGGCAACATCGTCAAGCGCGCGCAAAACTGATCATTTGACATTAATTTGACGTAGTTCCTCAAAGTTGTGGGGAAATTTTACATACATATTATATATTTGAAGAAGTGTTAAAGCATGTATCACTTCTCTTACACATCTACTCACTGAAGACTGTGATACAGGTAAAAATTGATTAACACCAATATCCCATGTAGCAAAAAAGCTCCCTGTAGCAAAAAAATCTTAACGCCACCAGTACCTGCAGATAATTAAAATAATAGTACCGCACTATAAATTTATTTATAGTTTTTGCTTCACAAAAATATATTAAGTATACATCTTTTCTACGTACCCTTACTATAATATCTAAATCAGTTGATCTCAGTTTTGGTCTTAAATGTGGCGTTATTAACTCAATTACAAAACGGCACAATTCTTTGGTCAGTCTAAACATTTTTTTTAAATTATCCTCGCTTAATTCAATAAATGGATCTCGGATGTCGTGTACAAAATCTTGGTTTTCTTCTTCATTAACTTCTGCATCTTCTAATTCTTGAATTAATTCCAAATACAATAAATCTTCCATAATTACCTATTTTAATTATTTTTGTGTTTTCTCCGGATCTTTGTATTACCAAATTTAAAGAAATTCGTGACAATTGCTCAAATCAATAGACAAATATACCTCAAAACGTCATAATTAATTCGTATTCCACTGATTCGACGTTAATTTTCCGCTCGCATATCATTCGATGTAACTAGATCGCGTTCGTTGGCATCACGTCATTTTCTAATAACGTTATCACTTACTATTCGAGGGGTCGAGAATAGCGCCCCTGGCTTGTACTCAAGGAACGTCTATAGAACACAATTTTGCGATGAGGGACCCTTGGAAAGTGACGGATACTCAAGGTGCGACTATATTTGCCTCTTATGCTGGTATTTATAGTGACTATAAATAGTATAAATACCAGCATAAGAGGCACCCTACTCAACCATAATATTTACTTGTAAATAAAAAAAGAGAATAATATTATATAAAAATAAAACAGGACTTTTTGTACCACTTGGCAATGTTGCAAGACCGGTCAAAAGGTATTTGAGGATTTGTCATAAATATGTACAATGACATATGACATCTGTCAGCAATATTTATTATGTGAACATTTATGTAAACATTGGTACCTACTTTGTGCTTTATTATTTATTTTACATTTTGTTTTACAAGTGTGTAAGTGTAAAAATGGCAAATATTAAGAAATGTATCGTCTCGTCCATCGTGTGTAAATAATAATAAAGACTATCCCAATAAAACATTTTTGACTGTACCAAAAGACGTCGAAAAAGTCGTCGAAATAGATGTTGTGATGTTGTACCACACAAAAACTTCTAAGTGGCAGTCAGTTAAGCGATCCAGGAAGAAAACGCAAATCAGAAGCTATACAAAGTGTACAGATTAGGAAGGGAACTGAATATCTTTCTGCAAAAAAGCGATTGTTCACTGATGCACCTGTTACACCATCAAAGTCTAGTGCTGCTGAAGAATTTGTTAGCGTATCTCTTTCTCGGTTATGTGGAGTATCGCCACTCACATAATATGTTGCTAAAATACAAGTAAGAACGCACGAGCTTACTAAAGCTACAAGCACATCGCAGTTAATTTCTACTATGTCTGTAGATACACTCTGATGACTAGAAGAATCTTGCCTACACCTATCAGAAACATATCCAGTCCTAGTAAAAGCACAAGTCTCACTTAATCAAGTTCCGTTACAAGCATTTCTTGTGAATCTGTTTCAAGTGATGAACAACTGTCCGACCACAGGTATACCTTTGATATTAGAAATTGAGTCGCGTTTTTATTTGGGTTTACCAAAACATATTTTTGGGTTTACCAAAACATATGGGTTTACCAAAACGTATTTATAAGTTTTTTCGGAGTGGATTGATATTCCTTATGTTAATATTTTGATTACTTTAAAAAATAAATTAGATTAAACGATGTTTATGTTTAGACTAGCACATGATTTTGGTATGAGTAGCACAAACGTGGGAAAAATATTTGTACAGTCGGTACCTAAAATTGCAGGGATAATGCAGAATTTTATATTTTGTCCAGATGTGGTCATAGTTACAAAAATGTTACCCATTCCGTTTAGGTATAAATATTATAATGTATCTATCATTGATTGCTTCGAAGTTGAAATTCAAAAGCCCTCAAACTCAGTTACACAAAATTTAACATGGTCCTTTACAAAAAAAGTAACACACTAAAATTTTTGATTACTCCTAATGGTCTTGTAAATTTTATATCGGGTGCATTTGGAGGCAGAATTTCAGATAAGGACATAATTAGTGAAAGTGGCTATTTAGATGCATTACCAAATAGAGGTTTTAAACATACGCAGCCTTTAATTGCATCTAAACAGTGTACTTTGGATCGACCTCCAAATGTAAGGACAAATTTATTAAAAAGCGATACAAAAGCAGCCAAAAGAATAGCCGCACTTCGAATACACATAGAGCGTGTAATAAGACGAATCAGAGAATTTGAAACGTTGCATATTATGCATTCTTATGTAAATAATAATTTGTATTTAATGGATTGTAATTATTTTAATAGCTTGTGGACTTCTGAATGTACAAGAACCCTTAATAAAATAACTGAGATGATTTTCCAGTGTTAAAATAAGTTTTCTATAAATACCTATATATGTAAATTAAGATTTGTGTAATTTGATTTGGATTTATGTGTATGTTTGGTTTATACGGACGTCCAGAGAGGGGTCTCTGGAACACCTCGTTCCAGGTCGGCGTCGCGTTACCAAACACCCTGTATAATATACCTAAAAATTTAGATGAATTTTAGTTTCAATTAAATAATATGCTTCTTATTTTCTTATTATACCCCTTGCCTTGCAAACCGAATTATTGTCTTCATTTCAAGTGCAAACGATCTAAATTGAAATCGCAAAAAAAGTAAAAAGTCGGTAAGTCCTTTGTAAAACAAAATCCGCAGCCTTTGTCTTTGAAGGATATGCCGACAGTATGCATGGGCGGCTTTGCTTTACAAAGGACTTGCCGACTTTTTACTTTTTATGCGATTTCAATTTAGATCGTATGCACTTACATTATTCTTGCATTATTTTGTTTCCTCGTATTATTTCTATGCGTCATTGGCAACATTTTGTTGCAAAAAAGCATAGTTTTCCTAACATTGGAGAGTGCTGCGTACTAAGTAGTACTGTTGTCCAATATGTTACTGAAATATTTCATATTTTTATATTTCAGGGGATGCAAAATATCTAAAGAAGTTAAATTAGTAAATTAAGAGACGTCGTAGTTAATCTGATTGGACTAGAATGGGACTATACTAGATTGGAATAGAAAAACGAATAAACCGAGGGACGAACTCTTGCTAGGTTTTAGCAGATAATATACTCGTATGTACATAAACGAGTATAAAAATTATTATAAAATGAACAAAATCTTACCCTAGGTACCGATCAACGATTATTTTCTGTAGAATTAACTAAATGTTCTTTCTGACAATAATTCTAGGTCCACTAGTCCCAGTACGCTATAAATGTAATTTCACGACCAACTAAAAATATCATTATATTTTTTAATTACCAGTTGGCAAGTAGTCTTTGAAATTCGCCGTCGCGATGAAAAGCTAATTATGTTGTTTATGAACGTCAAAATTGGGGAGATTAAACAAGTAATATGCGGTTTTGTACATAGACTAAATGTTAACGAAACAACAATATTAAATAGAAAAGTTACTTACCGAAAAGTCCACCAGATGTTAAAGCACATGGTGTTGAGCCAAAAGAAGCCTGCCAAAAACAGGAAATGCATCGATACGGCTGCAACAGAAAGAAAGCAATGTATTGAACGATTCGTTCATGGGGTTTTCAGAGGGTAAATCATGCCATCACCATAATATATAGATAATTCTGCTGTAAGCATCTGAATTTAAGATGCGAGCGCTACAGCGGTAAAATCGCGAACTAATTACTGTGTCATCACTACCATTTATTCAATATTTATAATTCAATATATCAATATTATTTAATATTATTTCACATTTTTATTGAACAATAACGTCGGTCGCGTTATTATAGTTTTTTTATTATAGTTTTATTTTTATTGTTGAGTGTATATTTGTAGGTTATATTACAAGTTCGGTGCGTTGAAGCATTGTTTATTACTCTGTTCTACTTTTTATTAATAAAAATCTTCTTATTATGCCCTTGGTAAACATGGGTTTGTATGTTGCTAACATAGGGTTGTAAAAGTAATAAAAACAATTAAGTTAATAGGTACCACCGAGGGTACAACTAAATTAATATCACACCAAAATGTGATTATTACATTCGTTTACGTAATAGCTATTTATGTAACCAGTTAATAAAAGTGTGAGTTTTTGTAACAAGCGTGAAATTTGCGGGACGAGCAAAGTGAGATCCAGGGTCCTTCGACGTCGTACTTTTCACAACTAGTTACGAAAATTAAAATTTTACGCAACTGGTCTTGTAAAGTTCATTTCATAGTATGTTATTTAGACAATTATTAAACTGAGAAGCTGTCACACCGTTACAAGTTACAACCTACTGCATTGGTTTTAAACGTATAAAATTCAGTTTTCTTCGCATAAAATATAAAATTGGTGAAAATTAGAAAAAAATCTTGTATGAAACACGTTGCGAAACACTATTTTGTGCAACTCGCATCTTTTGGCGCAGAGCGCAAAAATCTGATCGTTACACAGAACAGTACTTTTCCCAACTTGTTACGTAAATAGCTATTCCTAACGTATTATATACATATTTTTTTCAAACATCAGAAAAACATGACATTTCCTAACTCATTTAATTTCATCAGGGTTTCTTTTAATCCATGATGAACACTGGGGTACCCAAGTTACACAACTATATTCTATATTGATTCATATTAGTTTAATAAAACGAGTCAAAAAAAGCACACTAAATAATTAACAAAGCGCTGTGTAAACAAACTTCATATGGCACAGTAATTAATTTGCTCACAGATCTGTAGATGGCGTATTGAATTTCAAACATTATGTTAGAAAAATGTGGCGTTATTACAAAATATTATTAGATATAATAGCGATTTCGTAACAATTAATGTATTTTGTAAATATAGGAAGAAAGAAAATTATACATTTTTTCATATTTCTTAGAGAAAAAACGAATCGTAACGACACAGATTGAAAAAAAAGACTTTGGTCTAGTTTTCTTTCATATTTCATCTCTGCAATTTAGTGCCCTCTTATTAAATTTCAGACATTTAAAAGAATTTAAAAGAAAACTGAAAAGCTCTTCAGATTTCGCATATCTTGAATCTGCGGGGATATGACGTTTATGTATGAGGCAAAATAATGCTAATTAATTCATAAATAAAAGGCAAACTTGTTTAAAAAACATTTCAAAAAAAACAAACTCATGGAAAATGGATGCTACGCATTATGTGAACATATTGATAACGAAACTCATCATTGCCAGTCAAAGCCTATAGGTTGTTCCCTTGCAATGTGAGTCTAAAAAATATTAATCTAATAATAATAATAATAATATATAAGGAGCCTAGGTTGTACTTTTTAGAAAATATGGAAATACATACATGAAATCATTTAATAGAATAAGAGACATATACATATTTTTATTTTACAATATATCAAGTAGTAGGTATTTTTGAGTGTTATTAAAATAATAACATGGGTAAATTCGGAGAAGCCTATGAGAATTTCTTCTTGCAATTACACTTCTCGAAATATCATGCTTTTGTATAACGTGACCCAAATTATAATTGGACGGTACCTTTTTAAGTGCACGAGAACTGTTGTTGCTTGCTGGGAATTCAACTTTCTCTTACTTCAATATAGGTACTCAAGAAAGAACAAACAGCGTGGCGAATTTGAAAGAATAGAGAACAAGCGTGAGTTGAGTAATTTGCTTGGTATTTCATATTTATAAATTCTCTCGGGTTAATTCTTTTTTCATAGATCGTTGTTATTCAATGAGATATTTAGGATGGTACTTCTATTTAAATATTTATGTGATTGAAATTTAAAATCATTTAAGATTTTACATACTTACCAATATGTATATTTAATATAAGTTAAGATATAATCTTCTAACCGATCGACTGACGCTGCTGAATCTTAAATTTTCTGTCGGGCATTTAAATTTTTTTGAGTTAAAATATTTAAAAAATGCCTTTTATAATACCTACACAAGTATAAATCTCATGGCATTTATTCTAGTCATAGTAGTCACATACTAAATATACGACATTACCAAATGTATCTGAAAGAACATCAGAATATCAGAACAAATATCAAACGTGTCTTGTTTAATAAGTTCTAATCTTCAAGCGTATAAAGTTTTTTAAATAGCTGCCTTCTTTACGAACAATAATTCCAGAAACTTGGGCAAAGAATAAATATCAAACAAAAAAATTACCGTCAGTCTTTTTAATTATAAAAACAGTCCTGTGGAGTTGGCGATGCTTTTTTAAAAGATCTCTATTTTTTTGGGAGATCCCAGTAGAATATAAGAGTTTAGGAGTTCAATGTGAAAACAGCAATAGTTCTAGCAATTTAGGTCGAGAAATTGCGAAAAAAACATTTTTTTCATTTATTCTTTGAAACACAGTGCAGTTGAAAAAGGTCTAAAACTAAAACAAGAAAAAATATTCTGTATGATGAGTTCTGGTGTTCTAATGGGAGTTCAGAATTCAGAGAGTTCATTGTTTGTTATTAAGTACCGCCAATTGCTTTTTGGTATATGACTCTTTGAAATATAGGTCATTTTTAAGAAGAAATTCTTGAATTAATGGTACGCTGCATTATCTAATACAATGAGACTTTCAAGATTTATGTTTGTAATTAAACTTTTTTCAAACCACTCGTTAAAAATATTTAAGTTCGTAGATCCACAATGCAAAATGACCATACGGGATCCTCTGCTTGGAGGTACATCTTTTAACTGACATCTGCTAGACTCATCAGTTCAACCTTTTTTCGCAGTGTCGTGGGTGTCATACCAGCTTTCGTCCAAATAATAAATCTATTTTTCCTTATCTCTAAATTCTTTTATTTTCTCTAACTATATTATAATAATAATTATAATATAATAATAAATCTCCAATTTACAATTCTTTGACTTTCCATTACGGCAGCACGCTTATTAACAATTTTAAATTTGAAACCCAACTGTTTAAGTCTCCGTCGTAAGGTCTTTTTTCGGAACAAGGTGTTTAAAGCTTAAAATTATTATTATAGTGCGGGAACTTTGTTTTTATATTTTTCGTAAATTAAATTTCCCAAAAGTTTGCTTGTGGCCAAGTCCAAATCTCTGGATATTCTTGCATCAGGTCTCTTTTTTCTTGTTTGATTTTCTTTCTTTACAAGCTGACATAAAGTACTGTAAGAAACCTCTATAAGCTTTGACACTTTTCTCAGCACTATGGATTTGCTATCTCCTATCTGCACAGGATCTTGTTGTTATACACATTGTTATACTAAGTTGTTATACACATTTAGACAAATTTGTGTTGCTTGGTAGTCCAAATCTAAATCTGAATCGTCGGATTCAACCTGGGGTTCTACCAAATTCATAGCAGGTTCGTGTTCAATATCAGGATCCACATTTTCACAATATTACTTCTCCAATGGCCTTGAAACAGTAGAATTATTATCCCACGGTCGAAACATTGTTTACTATATATAAACTATTACAAGAGTCTGGTTAACTGACTCTGCGGGCAATAGGAAGCACGAAATAGTTAATTTACCGTGTGATTGTTACTATACTTACACTCCTCAGAAAAAACAAGCCCTGGTCTCGGTTTTTACAGGCAATAATCCGATGCGTTTTATACGAACTTTTACGACTTTTTCCTTTTTTATACGACACATTTTATACGAATATGAATTATTTCTGACGGGTACTATATCTTTTACTTCTTGTGCATGCAATACTATATCTTCATCATTTAACGTTTCTAAATTAAACAAAAATTCAAACAAATCTGAACATGTTTTGTACACCACTCGACTTCGTTAGTTTTAGACTATAGAAAAATTATAAGGTAAATAAATCTGTGTTCTCATTTTCATTCTATAATAATTATATAGTCTAAAATAATAAATAATTATAATATAGTCTGTAATAATTTCGGTATTTAATGCTTCTTTCTTCTCTTGCTTCGTCGTTCCATGTATAAACTCTATATAAAATAAACTCACAGACAGACAATTTAAATTCTCCAAACAAGTGAATGACATTATAAACAAAGTTAAAGTCAGAAGGGCAACAATTGCAAATGTATTACTACAAGCTAATACCGAAACAGCGCTTATATTGTACAAGGCATACATTAGGCCTATCCTAACGTATGCGGCTTCTATTTGGTATCCGTAGATCACTAAAAAGCAAAAAGAACAGTTACAAATTGAACAAAATAAATCCTTAAGAATGGCCACAAAAACACGACTCCAATCATGCACTTCAATCACCACACTACACCAAAACACCGGAATACAAATTTTAGACACGTATTTAGAATCACACATCATACCCGCATTCATTCACAGATTAAACACACACACTAATACTACCATACACACAGCCATGATCCCAAGATTCAGACATCCACCAAAATACCCCTCACTTAATTACGTATATACACCTTAGCGTCCAACCCCCAATTACTAACTAAAAATATGAATGAAAAACAGAAACACAGAAAATAGAAATACAAAATAACAGCATGAACTCAGAAAACAATAAAAATTGAAAAATGGATTAAACAAAATATAACCAAAAAAAATAAATAAAATATAAACAAAAAAAAAAGAAAACAAAATTGTAAAAGAGGCATGATGACATAAAAAATAAAATATAATAAAAGTACACCAGAATTTAAGACCCAAAAATGACTAATATAGGATAAGGATATTGTAACCACGCTTTTTAGCCCCTGCTTATTTTTGTAAAAAAACTAACAATTAACTAACAACCGCAAAAGATTCCCGTCACATCCTGCACCCCCAAGAGGTCTACTAAATACTTATAACAACGGACAGTCTCTAACAAGAAGTCTCAACAACATCAAGTATCCGGCTAAAGTATTTCGAAAGAAATAGGTGCCATTGCATAAGCACAAATACACAACGCGATTCTCTGCTCGCAGTCACAGCCTGTTTGTGTGTGTGACGTGTGACCCCCACAAAATATAGGAAAAAATGGCTCTCGATGAATTTCTGCAATTTTTTTGCATGTATATTATTTCTTTAACTTCTTTAACGATAATATAGTGTAACCAAATATGTGTTTATAAACAGGGAAAGCCACAAATAAATAGGTTGAAACTTTAAAAATTGATTTTTTTTTCTATTCACATTACAGAATATTAAAAAAATCTATTCGGAATGAAATATACTTATTTAATATTACCCTTCAATGTAATCTTATACAGAGCAGGTGAAAAATACTTACTGTATATTTCATTATGTAATCAATTATAAATGGACAATAAACATACATGAAAATGTTCAGGTCCCATTAGAATGGGTCATGCGGCAATATTTTTGACCCGCCATGTATAAAATTACAAATGGTCCAGGAGTTTATATCAACCTACTGGCTATATATTACACCCGCCCACAGTTTATCTACAGTACGACGACGTTTTATTTTAAGTAGTAAAATAAATTATACAATCATCACGTTCGCGTTAAACATTTTAAAAATATGATGTTGAAATTATCCGTCAAAATGTTGATACCAACGATTTCAGTAGTAGGTTTTCTGAGGGTTTTTCCTATTTCCTATCGACATACTTAGCATCCCACTGTTTTAAGCCGATATGTTTGTTAAAAATTAATCAAGTTCGGAGCATCTGCAACACCGGTTTCCTCATTCCACATTAATCGACATAATAACAATTTTGCCACAGTAAGACGTTAAAGGAAAGGTATGTGGCATTGGCATGAGCACTTGGACAGACTGTGGGGAGGGTGGGGCGATGGCAGTTTATTGCTACGAAATACATAGCAAACAATTATATTCATATGCAAGTTTATAAACACAACCCGTATTAATGTTTTCCTGTATTGACTTCTTTATTAGCTACTTTACTTAATTTAATGTACCTATATTGGAGCTGTTGGGTTTTAATGGGGTTGGTAACGAATTACTAGCGTTAAATTTATATTTATAAATATTTAAGCAATAATGAAATTAAAATAACAATCATAAAATATTTTAAAAACATAACAAGGGAGCATTTTAAAACACATGAAGATGACATATCTATTACCTAAATAAAACAAGTAATGGAAATTATTTAGTAGACCATTATAAGTTTCACAATGAAAATTATTTATATAAGTTTCTGGAAGACGGTGGTAATTTTTTAAATAACTAAGGAAATAACAGCTGCTATATTACCTATAATACAACTATTACCTATAATACAACTATATTACCTGCCATATAATATTCTATCCACAGAAAAATGCCGTGGAATTTTTAAATTACGCGCGTTAGAAAAAATCATAGCGCCTAGAATATAAAAGTGACTATAACAATTACGTTACCAAAAACATTTTCGGTTTTTTATCTAGGTACATATTTTTGTCTACATGTATAACATGCTCTACATTTGTCGCAACATTCTCGAAATTTCCAAAAACAAACAAAAATTTCGTTTGGTAAAAATTTGCCTCCGTAATTTATGAACTGCCAAAGTAATCGATGTTTTAAGCATATTTAAAATAAAAAATAACAACCATTTTATACTCCGAAAGAAGCGCCAAAGCGTGTGTTTTAAAATACAAAAATGTCATGTTGATAGCTCAACTAGGTACCGAGGATTGGCGTGATTATATAAAAGGGCGTGAATTTTACCCATTATTTACTCAATTTCAGATACAACTGACGTCAGTTTTGACGTCACTGGTGCGACAGGGATGAGTGTCACGGTAAGATCTATCGGTAGGCTACGATATACCTTGCTATAAAATGAGCCACATTTTAGTGTGTATACCGTTCAATTGTGAAATATGTTCTACAACAATATTTTTAATTATTAGAAATAATCCCTTATGTATACATACATCTAACATTCTAATGTAACATGACCACATATTTTCAAATATTTTGAATTCCGGAGAAACTCCTCGTATTTATTGTTTTATTAATTTGACTTCAGTTCTCATTATTTAGCGTCACGGTTGCATATATTATCTATTATTATTGGTTTACAGGACTGGTATTCCCGTAGTTCAGCATGCTCTTACCACTTGAGAAAATTTCGTGGAACAGCATATTCGTTTTAATATTTAAATAGAAAGCGGGATTGGCCTATTATCACTGCACTAAAATAATAAACTATCCATAACCACTTTTATGTTCATATACTTATATATCATTAATTAGTTTTTTATGTTAATTAAGCATCACAATAAACTATGTACCTATATGGAAAGTTTACAAAGAAAACGATTTATTAATCTAATAAATTCTACTAAATGCACATATTATATGATACCAGGTTTAACATATTCTAATATCAAGAAGAACTTGTGATAAAATATGATGTCTACAGACACAGACCATAATTTAAAATGCTTTTAGGAAAAGCTGTTATAACAGGTACCTGTCGCCCTTATCTTAATTTTTCTAGATACTCTTTATTAGGTACACTAAAATAGATAATACAATAATATTTCATCCTCATTTTACTTCCAAGTTTTAGTTGAAAGTAATTTAAATGCTAATAGTTTTCAGATAACAGGTATACATATTAAAGTACACAATTTCTAGGTAAACCTATTATAGTGACAGCAAAGATAATATACCTATACGTATTATGCGATATATTTTTAGTCTCTTCATTTGTTTATAATTTCCGAACCAATCTCAAGTATTGTCTGGTCAAACAAACACCCACGCTCATTACAAAATAAATTATAATAGAAGGGTTAGCTATAGCAGATTCAAAACAAAAGCCGAAGCACGTCATCAGTGACAAAAGAAGACAAAAGATATCAGCAATATCAAGGTATTCGTGAAAAACACACGTCAACAGAGGGCGAAATGGCGAACAACGAACATAAGAATGACGTTACGAACAAAAACAAACAAATGATAACCTTAGATTTTCGCAAATATATCCGTGAAGTTCAGGTAAACAAACGGAACATTGTCTTTGGTGATAAATAAATAGAGTGTTCACAAAAAGGGATAAGTATAAAATACGTCTGATACATCTTTATATAAAATTAATTTCTTATATTAGTTACATACAAAATGCCTAGAGAAATATCAATTTATACTATTTTGGATTATTTGAGGGATCGTGTGAGGCCCTTAAAAGAAGGAGAAGTCGTTTTCAAAGCTGGGCATGTAATTTTATGCGGATTAGATAGCGTTCGGTCAGGATATATTAAAAGTGTTTGTCTTCAGACAGCAGGTCGAACACAGCATCCTCATCACAAAGTTAGTATAAAATTGGGCGAAGTCTGGTCTTGTAAATGCACCTGCAAAGCTGGACTAGAATGCTGCAAATATAATGAGTCTTCTCTAATGAGAGTTAATGAAAAGTCAAAGTTACATGGATCTTTATTTTGTTACGAAGATACTTATTGTTACCTTATTATTGTACTAGTAAAATACTGGAAAATAATGAAGTCTGTAGTAGCGTAGTTGGAACACTCAGAACACGGAGGAACAGAACAAAACATTCTCGATTTGATGGAAACACTTTAATGAACATTTTTATATCCTCAAAACCAAATGGATCGACCAACACTGTAATTAACATTTTATAAAAATATCACGGAAAATATTTAAAAGAAGCTAACAAAAATTACATTCCATTAAACCTCAGTGGTACACTGATTTATTGTTCGACAGGAAATTAGTTAGTCTATCAAAATATAGATGCCGCCAACAATCAGTAATGAAAACAATCTCCCCTACGGCGGGAAAAGTCGCGCAAATTTTACTGCACAATGTATGTGGTCGCCATAATATTCTCAGGATACCTGCTGAAAGTACGCAGGCTCACGGAGCACGTGGATTTGAATTTGAATGAACAACTGCTGCGAGTGTCTGAAATCCGTAATCTCGCAAGTAACTTTTGAGTCAAGTCTCACAATCGTAATTATTCTAAAGGCTATAAACAAATGGGGGTTATTATGTGGCAGAGTAAAGATTTGCATCGGTGCCGGTGCAGTGGTCGCCCTCATTATACACTTCACAATCGACTCGACGGACAGGGTAAAAAGTTTATAAAAGGTAAGGTGCCTTTAAACTATGAAAATGAAAATATATCCTGGTTTCATGAGTAAAGTTAATATTATATCTCTTAAAAATAGTCGGTTTAACACTGATATTTAGTTCTGTATCAACTAATAATAGTTCAATTAATTATTCTTATTAAATTTGTACTTTGTGTCAACCTGTTCCCATGAACGTCGTGTTTATATACTGTCTGTTGGATAACCGTATCCTTGAAATAAATAAGTAAATACATTTCTTTGTGATAACAACAACGGGGAAATGCGTTTCCAGTTAGTTAACTTTACTGAGCAATATTTCTTTTATAAACCTGTTGATCTCAGTATAAATTTGAATGAAGAGTCGATGACCTAGCTGTTAGTAAGGCCGCCTGATGCAAGCAACAAGTTGTAGAATACCTGTTGCATTGTAGTACATGTACTAAACGAAAAATGCATGATATTGGCAAAAAAATTATTTTTGCAGAGCGGTAATGACATTACCGCTCTGCAAAAAACATTAATAGTCGCAATGGCATAGGGTCAATTTTCGAAACCTTTATTGTCCTAATTTGCCTACTACGTTTGCAGATGCCAGAGGCAGCTAACCTTAATATGTTCAAATTATAATTGAACCTCAACTTAGCTTAGAACTCAATTCAGCAATTCAGCTGCGCAAAATTTCGATTTTCAAAACATATTCTCACGAATATTTCAGTCCTTCTTCTTGCCTAGTAAATGTCTTGATTTTTCAACCCACAACAATCAACAAACCAGTTAGTGGTTTGGTGAACATGTCGTTGCTTTTAGGATGCATATGGGACTAATTTCCTATTCCCATTATTTAAAACGTTCTTTTAGGTATAATAATTATTTTTACTCCGGAGATACAAAGAGGTCTTTTGCATTAGCTGGTCTTTGGCGATACTTATGCTGCACCAACCATTTTAAGGGACCCTACAGCTAAGCAACCCATAAAATGAACATTTTGCTTGCACCAACATTAAGGAATGCTTAAAATATTCTTAAGCTTTCCTTTACTAAGTCATCATTAGCGACCACTTATTACACTGTGGTACTGAGCAATTTACAAGCATATTCTTTTTATTCTTAACCTAGTTTAAAGTGTGGTTAGGATTCAATACTATTTCACCCTCAGATGATTTTCATCTTGAGATTTCACCGATGTGGTCAACATAAACTTTAAAAAAGATAACATTACTCGATGTTTATAGTGTTGCCAAATGCTAAGGATACATGAAGAAGTATTGGTGCTACCAAACAATAAATTAAGGATAACTTAACTTTATGGATTCCTTTAGTATTTACTAATTTCTTAAGTAGAAGTTGGTTCAATCGGGCATTAAATGATCTCTTTCCTATAGTAAATTGTGACACAATTTCCTTGTTACCAAAAGAAACAATTGACAATTGTCACGGATAGCTGAATGAAGCCTCATAGTTAAAGCAGCGAGAAACAACGAAAATATTGTGTTTGGTAAATAATTATCTGCAGAATTAAAGTGTTATACTGATTTTATAAAGGAGCCTACTTAGTTTCTGAAAAAAATAAGTAATCATATACATTTATATCGCATTTTATCAAATTAAATAATTAGCAACATCCGGTCATCATAATATTGGAACTTAAAAACATTTCTATAATATCAACGGTGTATTTAATTCTAGATGTTATCAGCAGACTGTCTCCATGGAAGTGGCTCACGGCATGGAAATAGAACTAATAAGATACATGTTGCATAAATGTATGAGTCACAATCAAAGTAACTTAGAAGAATTAACCATGTGTTTAAAGTGCCAAATATGGCTAATTCGATAATTGACTTCATTATAGATTTATAATAATTACAAAACTCAGCTCGAACAGAGTGCTGGTGTATATGGCACCATATATATACATAGCGGGTCGATTTAAATTTGGGTCAATCAGCCGTATTATGGCATGATACAAGTTGTCTTAAAATGCTGGGCAAAGAATACTAAATTTGTGATATAGAAGTGTTAAGTATTTGTTATGCTTATGGGCTAAGCCAATATATATTTCAGCCTTGGGTGTTCTGTTTGAAACAATAGATACTTAAGAAACTTTGTTCGAATTTGGTATGTGACGCGTCATAATGGCGGCTGATTCTAAAAATTAAAACTGACATGACACTACCAAAAATAAATAGTTAAGAACCTGATGAATTATGATTAATATAGTAAGATTGAAAAACCTCAATATTTTGGAAATTACAGGTATAGTATTTTTCTTTATCTGAAACCGATGTTGGCACCTGTTTTGAAACCTTTTTTTAATAAAGCAGGTGTAAGAAACATCTACGCCCATGGTAGCCACGAAGCCTGTACGTAGTATCAGGATATTATTGAGTTAACATAAATATTTATTTATTAATCATTAATGTGTATATATTATGTATATTATATTATTATTTTTTATTTTACACAGGTCAACTGTTACAAAAAAAATGGCTCCCTGTTTATTAGGTTCGCGGTTATTAGGTTCGGCATTTCATCGGACATTTTGGGTTTTTATGAGTTGCATTTTAACGGTTTTCGGATATTTCACCGCGATTTGAGAATTTATTGTTGCATATTTTTATTAATATGTGCTTGTTGTTGCATGTGCATTATTAACCTAAAGAATGGATATAGAATATAGACCTAAAAAATCTGTGATAGTGATAGGTCAAAAAAAAAATAAAAATAGTTGACCGTCTGACCAACATAAGAGAACTGAAGTTCCTAGGTGGAGGTGTCAATTTAGTTAGGTTTTTCTTGACTGACCAAATGTGTACCGTGTGTGACCAAATGTGACCGTCGAAATGTTGAAACTAGTGTTAAATTCACGTAAACCTATACTTTGAAATTTTCAAAATAAAATCGATGTTAATATTATACATAATATTAACATTAGATATTAACACGCTAGATCAACAATCACTGTCCCCACATGTTCTTTGTCTATAAAAAATAATCACTTTTAATATTTGACGAAGCCACTGAACTGGGGCCAATATGGCGGCTTATACAGTTAGCCCACTTGACGCATACTGTAAGTCATTCTCCCACCTCTATATCTCTGATCAGGAGTCTCTGAGCGAGTACCCTTTAGTAAAAGATTTATGTTTATATTATGTTGTTAATTATTTGTTATATGATATCAAATGAAAAATAACTCTTTTTTTGCAAACGTTAATATTGTAATTTTTTCTGGTCTGTAATATAAACTACATCTTTTTATAAAATATACTTAACAAATGTATTCAGGAGAGCGTTCTTCGTGATTCTAAGAAATGCATAATTGGCACTTATTGGTATTTCGAGATAAATACATAATCTATATGCCTGTGTGCATTTCAAATCAATCTGTTCCGACTAAAGATTTAGCCGTATCTGAAGGCAATTAAAGTTAGTATTACTGAAATGACAGTGATGTATTATGCAAATCAAACAGATACACTAATATGGTAATACTAAGCATATAATATATGTAAATTCAATTTCTGTATACAATTATAGGTTGAATAATTTAATTAATTTCGTCCTATGCACAAGAAATTAAAACATTTAAAGTCCTGAAGGGATATCTATGCCACTGGAATATGCAGAAGTCAGTGAGGCACAAGTATTATAGCATAGAAATATTTCCAAAATGAAAACATTCCGGGAAATAGCTATTTACGTAACCAGTTGGAAAAAGTACTATTTTGTGTAACGAACAGGTTTCTGCGGAACGAGCGCTAGCGAGGAAACTTGGAAAATATTACGCCCTCGTGGAATTACACACTCGCCGCTACGGGGCTCGTGCGTAACTTTTTTCACTCGTGCGTAATATACTATTTATCACTCTTGTTACGTAATATACAATTACACAATCAGTTGCGTAATGTTTTACTTTTCGTAACTGGTTGTGAAAAGTAAGACGTTTCCTAACGTCAAAGGGTTTTGAAAAGTGTCACTTTACATGACAAAATTAGAAAAAATTATATTAGCGCAGTACCTTTGATTATATAGACTATAGACTAAGCATCCGATAGAAAATCATTCACGATTGATGGGTGTTAAAGGAATGTTTTTAATATAATATTTAGCACACTGTAAAACGCAAAAAATATAAATAAACTTATCTACTCGTGATAATGATAAGAGGGGCGGCATTTTCTCTTATGTATACTCGTTAAATTTAGTATTAATTTTACCAAATTATCTTCTCTAAAAATAAACTTAAAATTATAACAGTACAACAGTACAATAACAAATTATAAGCTACTTAAACAATAGCGGCAATTAACAACATTGCATGGTGTTATAATATTGATTACATATCTGGTGCGTCTTGACAGCTACAACTGGCAATTAATAAATTACGTGGATTACGTACCATGGTCAGTTCTATCATTAAGATATCATTAGGAGTTGCTTCAAGAGTTTGATTGAATGTGCAAAAAAATCAATTAATGTATTTTACCAAGAAAAATATTAATAGAACATTCTGTATAGCTATATACATATACAGAGCTTTACAAATAGCATATTTACAAATAATATGGATTAAATTAACCCCCAATTTAGTAGAAAATAAAAACCGAATTTTGTAGGTCACAGCATGACATTCTATATATCCTTGTTTATCTAACACAGGGCTCTCAGAGCAAAATTCCACATTTTTTAAATGATTTTAGGACACTCTTTTGTCGAATTTCAGGATCTTTTTAGGACATATTAATGAAAATTAAGTTTAATATTTCGATATTTCAGGTTAAAATTATATTTGTCGTTTTTTAGTATCGGCTATTTTGGATTCCTGATTTTGCATTCCAATCTTTACTTAAAAATAGTGATCAGCGATCTCGAAAACTGTCGCGTATAGATTTTGGTCTAATTCTGTTAATTATTTCCCGAGTTCCGTAATTTGTTTATTAATTCTTAAACAAAATTAGCCACCAATTAAATCCAGGTCCAAAATACTTGTCAAACTGTATTAATAAGTATTTCTGAACACTGCAAAAAAATCTCGATATCTATCTCGACACGACTATTAGTAATATTGTGAATACCCAGTATATAAATATACCAATTGATTTCACAAAATATATAATACCGAAATAAAAACTGTACTCAGGTGCTTAATGCTACTTCTTAATGATTCTTATTCGCGTTTGAACTAACAATAACTTCAACATTATTTGATTGCAATAACGGTTTATAGTAACCACAGCCATTTCTATATCCTCTGTATCCATCTTGCTCTCCATCTTGAGAGAACATACCAGACCTGATGTGTGACAACATTCATCGATGATCCACACGTATAATGGTCGTGGATAGATCATAGTGTTCAACTTGCAGTTAACATAGTATTAAACTTGCAATACTCGCCTTCGGCTTGTGACGTGAACGTCACCCTGCATTAATAATGACTATCATCAAATTGCTCGTTGAATAATATGTTGCTGAATAAATGCTGACATACGCTTTGGCGGCTTAGGGACTTCGTTTAAGGAAAAGGCTTACGTTTAAGTAATTTAAAGGCAGTTGTATTATTGTATATCATGTTAGGAGTGAAAGATCCTCAAAACTATTTATTGTTTGGGAGACAGTCAATATCTGTGTGTAGTACCTTAAGATAGACAAGACGAGAATATAGCGAACAGCCGTAGTTTCCTTAATTATCTGAAACTACTGCCAAGGAAAAATAAAGAGCGCTACCTACAAACTATATTTAGGATAATACAAACGCATAACTATTTCCGCAAACGATGTAAATTAAGGGAACTGTAGCTACATGTAGCCAAAGTATAAATAATTATTCAGATGTCAAAATTACATATTATTTTTTAGGTGGAAGAAACATTGGAGGATGAACCATTATAATATTGCTTATATAAGTATTTTAACATACATCCAGTATTTGCATCGTACAATGTGATTTTTAGAATCATAGCTTAGATGTTTTTCTAGTCATAACCCACCACTTTCAATACCTTCACTATACGTCACAGACAATATTTCTAACACATTATTAATGTAATGAATATAGGGATCTTCCAATTTTCCTAATCGAATTATTTATCACCACAAGTTCTTCTGCTTTTATAAAACACTTTATTTAATTGCTAAATAAATTTCTTGAAAAATAAACAGAAAACACGAAAATATCCACCCAACGGACTTATAATAACAAAAAATATCTTCAAATACAACCTCAAAATATAAACAAGATTTTTAGTGTTTTATAACTACTTGATAACGTATACAAATTATTACTAAAACATCAGCTATGTTTTTTGAGGTATATCCATAAGTAATACCTCCCCGAAATGCGTGTATGCTTATTTTTCAAATTACGATTCCCGAGCGTTTTATTATTTAATAAAACTGTTTTATATTTTATACTGCACAATTAAGATTTTAATGCCCTCATAATAATATCTCATCCTGTTTCCAGAATACCAATTTACTACGTGATTTAGTGAATGAATGTTATAGGATCTAAAAATATTTCAAAATTACCTAGAATCGTATCCCAAATTACACACATATTTAATATAAAGCAGTAGTCTTGATTAATTACATATTAATCTGTTTAAAAATTTACCTTTCACATTCATAAAATTTAATAGCATATAAACAAGATGTGATGTAACGTAACTTCAAAAATGTATTTTTAAAAATTCGTTTCTTACATAGAAACCATAAGAGTTTAGTAGATACTGTTTGTAACATCGAAATATGAGACATCAAAACAACGAGCAAAAAACCCTCATTATATCGATAAAAGGAGCTGTGCTACTGTATTTTTAACAGCGCTGTCAAGTATAACCGATTTCCAGGAATTTAAGAAAAATCAAATTATTTTATATACAACGGCCATCACATTATGACATTATCATGTAGTATAACAAAATATTGATCGCACTATATACCTTTCATCATATCATAAAACAATTGGATGGTGAATGTGATGCAGAATGAGAATGTTTCCCATCAAATATTACGGATCCATTTTACACGTTTGTCGGCCGTGTCACATCAGCATTCATTCGGATGTCTAATACCATCGAACGTGGGGTAAAGTGGGGTCAACAATAATTATTGAATTAAAAGTAGGTAATACAGTTATTCTTTACTTATTATTTTATTAGTTATTAGTATTCAACCAAAACATAACAACTTGTTGAATGAAAGCGCCTTTATAGTGGTGATTTTAGCTTGCTGTAAGAAAAGTTATACTGCCCCGCTCTCCCATTGCGGCAATTGTGGGTATCCTTTGAAAATTTTTTATGTCTCATATTTCGATGTTACAAACAGTACAACCACTCGATGTGAGTTGCTTTGGACCCTTTTAGCCATATTACCTTTTAAAACCAGCAGTTGTTAGTAGACGCAACCCAGAGAATCTGAATGAATTGAGGATTGCTCTTACAGAAGAATGGGACAATATCCCTCAAATCACTATCACAAATTTGATTGAATGCATGCCTAGGCGTATGGAAGCTGTTATAGCAGCCAGAGGAGGAAATACTCGTTATTAGTTAGTTTGTTGTTCAGTTATTTTTTAAGTTTATTGTTTTAATCATTAATAATTACAGTAGTTTTACTAAAATGTCGAATAATTCTTTGTTTGTTATTTCTTTTTGATGTTGTTTGTACTTGTGAGTAACGATTATTTCAGCGTCCGTAATCAAAAACGCTAAACATTTAGACATTTTCAGCTCCACGGCCTCCTTGTTGAATATCAAACTTAATAACACCGTTTCATCTAAAATGTCGCAACTTCGTTGCTGAAGGGGCTAGAAAGGTAATTCAAAAAAGAGAATATTGAAAAAAGAATGGTAAACACCGTGACCAACCTAAGAATTCAATACAAATAAAATTTCACTCCACAGCGACATTCAAATTTCGTGTCAAAATCATAATCGGTTTTAAAATGTATGCTGTACATATTAAAAAATAAATTTTTTATGGAAAGCCAATTACAAAATAGTCATCCGCAAGAATCGCCCTCAAACAAAAAAAAATTATCAAAATCGATAGGCTGGTTTAAAAGTTATTGAACATCAAATTTGGGACAAAATCTAGGTGCGCCACGTTATATGTCCGATAGTTTATTAAAGAATTTATTTTTTATTTTTTTCGAACATTTTCTTTCATGATTTGTTATTTTATGAAAATCTATAACCCAATGTGTGATGTTCCAGTATGCACTAATCTTAGTCCTACTATGCAAGAGGGGTTGCTTGTATAGTGGGAATTGGGCGTATTCTGGGACTAGCTCATTTTTTTATTCTTTTAAATATTTAATTGTTTTAGTTGCATATTTGTATTTTCATATCTATCAACTAAAAACAAGTTGTTAAATTAATCAATTTTCCACATAACGTTAATTTGAAAAAAAATGTCTCATTATACAACAGCTTCTCTCCTCTATACCATTCCGAAAAAAAGCTGGTGGCGTCAAAGACATGCAAAATAAATTAAATAAAGCGATACTAAAATCGTTAGTTTACCTACCTGTGTCAGCGTTTTGTGCAATATTTATAATTTTGGAATTATTGAATTATTTTCAAGTATGTAAGTGAAAACTACTTATATATGAAAATAATTCAATAATTCCAAAACTAAATATTTCACAAAAACTTATATCCAGTTATTTTTACCCGGCTTCTGTACCCAACTGCCCTACATAGGCATTACGTGAATTTGCTTCGACACCGGTAGTTACATAGTTACGTTTCCTAGTGATTTCTCATGTGATTAGCGAGACTTAAATTCGTAAACCTTACTGCATTGGTATTACTTCAGTTTGTTCTATATTTCCAACTCCAAATATACCGTACAATCATCCTCTTCAATTGGCATCGTATGATTCGCAAGGCGTACCAGTATACAACGATAAACTACTTCTCATGCAACTGGTTATTTAGTTTAACACTCAATTGTTATGACAATTACCCACCATTCTATCACAAATTGTTTGAAATTATTTGAGCCGTACACGCATGAATGTTATTAATTAAGTTATAAAGATAAATAGGCTGAAGCCGGATGTTGAGACTGAAAAAAAATATTTATAAGAAGATTGTATAAATTAGTACTATTTTTAAACTGGGCCTTGCTTCTTTATTCGATTTTGCGGGTTTCTTTATATACGCGAACCAACAATGGAGAACCGAATGACTTCATAAAGTCAATCAATATTAATCTATGGTCAATCAGGTGGAAACGTTACAAGAAATAATCTGTTTGAAATGTATAGAGATCGAAAATATTTGGATTGTGTACATCGTCGACCGTTCAGGAAAATCGCTTGTTTTGAAGTTACCACCAGCAGAAGTATTTACAAGGGTGCACGCATATCCCAACATAATATAAATATATGTAGGTATGTATATGTTTTAGAATGACTTGCATAGATCAATAGAGTGCTAATTGTAGTATCTTAAAGTCAATACAATATTAAAATAATTACTAAATTCATAATTTATAAACGCATTTTAGATATATTTCACATTCTGACCCAAGATGTGCCTCGTTGGTATTTACGTGTGCACGTACGAGATATCAACACAGAGGAACAACGAAGCACATGGGACGGGGAAAATGGACCATTACTCGAACTGTTAACGGCGATATTTGTAATGTTGTAAAGTCTTGGTATCTGTATTTTATACTAATATTGTAACACATTATCCACGAGTATTCTTCACTGTCTGGTTTTATTAAGAAAATCTAACGCATAATTAAATTTTTTTTAAAATTTATGTTGTTACGTTCACTTATAGTAATTAACAATTTGAGAATCCGAAATTTATTGTAGGTATATTTGACGGATAAATTGATTTTAAGCAGTGACTACGCATTCCCTTTAGCATGTGTTTAGAGATTCAGGTCGGCATATTACTTTCATTAGTCGATTACATTCATCAATATTGCCACAGCGCATTTAATAGATTCTTTATCATAGATCTTTACCACAAATATCTTAGTGCATATATGTGTCGCTTTATTGTTTTGTGAGTTGAACATTGGCAGTTCTGTGATATTAGCCTTGGTCGGCAGATCTATGGTCTATAATTTCCTGGTCGCTTTCTTTTTAGCTGGACGCGCGAATGGCATACTAGTGTTAAGAGTTTAGGTGATTTTCTTGGTTAAATAACATATTATGTACGTTTCGATAGAATGGGATAATTCAAGGAAATCATTGTTGTGTTGAGATTTTGAATGTGTTGAGATTTTGGATGGGTTTACACATACCACATTAGTGGGATCAAATAACTTTTATAAAAAAAAATTGAGGTAAGTTGAGGTAAGAATTGTTTTTCGGTGAGTGTAAGTCACACCACCTTTAGGACCACCTTGCTGAAGGCTATCGACCCCTGTACCTGCGTAAAGTTACAGGAGATATCCACCTTACTGGAAGCCTCGTTGCAAATCACAGATAAGCCTAGTTTGAAGTATTGTTTAAAAGGGGACCCACCCTGCTTGATTGACTTGATATTGCTAGTGTGTACGCTTAAAAACATAAAATTATTACGAGCCCTCAGGTAACGATTGACAAAGTGTCTATATGTATTCACCTCGTTATTCCCGCTGTATAATCTACCTATTTAGGTAGGCATTGCCTCACTATTATATGTATATATATATATATATATATATATATATATATATATATATATATATATATATATATATATATATATATATATTGAATGCGGAAATGTGTCATCGTGCACATGACATTTAAACCGTTTTCTGTATAAGCTGTTTATGTATTTTATGCTACGTTTTTATGTATAATACCACATTTTTGGTAAATTTTTGAATTATTTTTGTTGTATCACCATTTCTAACTTTCCAATTTGTAAAGTAAACCTAGTAATAAGTATACTGCGTGTCTTATTTTTCTTTCCCCCAAATATTACAGAAAGTGCTACAGTAGATTCGATTGCCCAGGATAATTTGGGGACTATCTGACTTAGTTGCGCTTAGTCAGGGGCATCCACGGGAATTTTATTTTTATTTTTATTAAGAGCTGAGCTAGCTTAGGCAAACTTTTATTGCCCACTTAAATCGCTGTAATGTACTCCGGGGGTAATAATGTTCGATGTCAATATTTATTTTCTTTAAATAAATGACTATTTTCTGACGTTTCTGAATACCAATAGAAACTTTCAATTAAGGCCATTTACATACGTTCTGGCCAATCAAAATATTATTATAGTAGGAATCTACTAACATTATTGCCGCGACAATTCTACTCAACATTTTACACCAATGTAATTTAGCCTATGCAATAGCACATTACAGTGACAATTCAACTAATCGTTTTTCACCAATGTAAATCAGCCTATGCAATAGCATATTACACTGACAATATTTACTTCAAATGAGAGGCAACAGATTATTTCAGCGACAATATTTATGTCAAATAAACGTAAAAAAATATGAATTTTATTTTTAAAGAACAACCAAACTCTGGTCCCAATTTACCTTATGGCATCTTTTTGTATTACTTGAAGTTGACTTTGATACTTCTTCGCAAATTGTAGGTACTTAAATCGTTCGTTACCAAACCGGTTCTTTTGGAAATTAAACGAAGCGAACTACAAGAAATTAAAGTATGTCAGATAAACGTCATGCGGCAAATAAATTACCAGCTCGATGGTATTTAATTATATACTATTTGATTTTCTTTCAAAATTAACATTCTTGTTTCATTGAATTGTCCTCCGGGTACAAATCGTGCTCTCAGTTTTGCTTCAATATTAGTCATTCATTCATTACTCGTTGCAGTCGTTGCTGCTGTTTTTGGAAAATAATTACTCGCGCCTTGCGCTCATAATTATTTTCGTCACAGCAGCAACTCGTATTCAGAATGACGTGACGTCGGCAAAATCCAGATCACTTTTTAGAGAGAATAATTTAAGAATAATTTGAGAATAATTTAAGGAGTATTTTGCTTTTATTGACTGACAACGTATATTTTTGATGTGAGTATTGTGACGTTTGTCAAATCTGAATATTAAAAAAAATAATCAGACATGATTTAGTACAACATGAGCCGATGATATCAAAACGAAAATCAATCAACGAAAATGCCTGTCAAAACGCTCTGATAAACGACGTGTCAATATGGAAACAATTTAAATTTCTGCGCTGAAAGGGACTATAAACCAACAACAAAACATTTTTTCTACAATCGCCTCAATAGTAGGCTTTGGCGCTCTCAATTCTCAACGCAAAGTACGCCATTTCCGATGATGACATAATTGTCATCCATTGCCGTTTTAAAGCGGCAATAGTGTCAATTCCCGTTCGCTTCTTTATTATAAAGTCCTTAGCAGGCGCTTGTCAGTCAAAAATCACACATGAGAAATGTAGCTAACAAAAAAACTTATAAAAATCGGTTCATATATAAACATATGTCAAATACATACAAGAACACACTATATTAACCGATTGTAGAATGTAAAATGTTGTATGTATTACGAGCACAAACTGCCATTGCCGCTTTTGAAAGAATACCGCGCTCCGCTTCGCGTCGCGCGATAAATTTCTTTCGCAAGCGGCAATGCAGTACTTTGCGCTCTTAACACACAAATAACTATTGAGGGTCTATGGATTTAATATGTATCAGTAACCTTCCTAATACTAACATAATTTAGGTAGATGAGTTAGTTATAACTGGGGTTATTCTGTACCTTAATTAATATTACTTTTTGACAATGTAATGCTTATTTTTTGACAGCTAACATTATGATTATTACTTAAAAAAAATAAATATTAAATTACTGAATAAGAACCAAGTTAGGCAGCCTAACGGAAGCCTCGGAGCCCCCACGTATTGAGGGTCTCCACAAACCTTGGATTCAAAAATTTTATAACAATAAACTTTTCAATTTTTAAGAAACTAACTTAAATATACGTAATAAAGTATTATCAACTGCAAAAACGATTTTCAATAAATGAAAAAAAATATATATGTATCCAAATAGTGAAAATTTGATTTTCAAAGGTAAAAATAAAATCATCAGAAGATATTCATTAATTGAAAATTCACTTTCACCATTGTCACGGGCCCCCAAACACCCCTAGGTCCGGCTCTGTATATGAAGATCAAATAAAACGTAAAATAAAATTTTTAAAAGAATTAAACTAAATGTTCCACTATTTTAGAAATATTATATCTTACTTCACGAGCATTAAAATTTGTTGAATTAATTTTGTTTCAACACCAGGCAGATGTTACGAAAATACTTTATTAAATTTACTACGAAAAATTAAATACAGACATTAAGTTATATATATTATGCTTCCGATCTTGAGACTATTTGGCAAGATTCTTTGAATTACTGCACAATCCTGGACCAACCAGTCGTTTGTCGTCTTGTTGATAATAAATCTTTCGGTGAAGACAAACAAAATGTCTACTATTTTAATCGGGTGTATACCTATTACATAACTAAAGCAATTTGTTATTGATCAGTCTAACTCCCAAATTTATATGATTTCCAATTTCATGATGTTCCTCCGTGCATTTCGGACGTGTGTTTTAAGATCTATTATTATAATCTTGCATACTAAAAACTTGGCCAAAGCCATATAGAATAACTTGGTTTCAAACCTTAATAACACATGCTCCAACGCTTGTTGTCGGCTTGAAGTTGACAGTTTTTTTTCCTCTTGCAGCAAAATTTATTGAAACCTGTTGTCACTTCCAAAATAGCAGCAGATTTATTAGATTAATAAAACAAATAAAAAGGAAATATTATTTTTTTTATTTTTATTACTACGTTTATTACTGAGTTTAATAAATAAAGCAGAAATTATTTATTAACGCATTATTTGTAGATGCTCTCTTATATCATATATTTTGTTGTTGTTTATCATAGGTTATGCTACACCTTATAGTAATTTTTTTAAAAATCTGTTGAGTTTTAGAGTTTTTTTTTATTGTGAAGTATTATGCAGTTCATGCAAATTATGAAAACGCCGCATCTGGACGGATGGACAGACTGACGGACATTTTGAAAGTCGTTTAAAATTTGATGGCGGACACAATGGTACAAAAATGTTTGCTCTCCGACGAAAATTGGCGATTTCAGTTTTCCTGATCAAATGCAATATAATTTTGACAGATAGCAGATAGTTCCTTGAGAATCGCCATTTTGCTTACTAAACAAAAGGATAAACTTATCTCAATAGTAATTCTCATGACGTGACACAACGATATTCTTGCTTTTGGTTTCAACTGTACCATTAGATCAGCGTGCAGACGCGAAACTTGCTCTAGTGGAAAATTAAACCATAAATAAGGGTATAATAATTCGCCTATAATGTTTGTGGGGGGTGATTTGTAACGATTCTCCCATAGTGTCAAATTACATCAATCTTTCGCTGGTTGCTTGGACGTAGCATACAATATTTTCTTTATTCATACTCTTATGAGGTGTGGACCTCATAAATCAATCGTTATTAATTTTCCTATGACAATGTACGCCAAGAGGGTGTAAGTTTTTGTTAGTTAAACATTATTACGGCGAGATGTGGAATCTCTATATACGATTCTTGAATGGCCACGAAAAACAAATTTTACAAATTCTTATTAACAAAAACAACCTAACTATTAGAAAAACTTCTTCGGTTTTTCTGATTATTTTTTGTATTTGTCATATCTTTTTGACAGACGTCAATCCGTAACAAAAACTTATACACCGACATCTGGTGTTTCACATGGGCCAAATTTGTGTTCATAAATGACCCAACCTTAGATATAAAGTGATACAAATTATTATACGCAGATGACGTTTATTTTCCTTGGCATTTCTAGTCCCATTGAAGAAAAATAAATGGCTAATTTAAACTTAAAGATGTAAAATCATCATAATTTATATGAACATTTCCTTGAGCTACTGGATAATAAATAATTATTATATGTCTGTCAAGCCTGGGGCTGCTTATAATTATTCAGAATAATTGCACAGTGTTTAGCTCGATCGACAGTTATTTCATGAATAAATCATAAGCGCATGTTTGGTCCTCCGCATAGTCTTGTAGAAGTAAGTATACTAGTAGAAGCAGTCCAGTTCCATCCTACTTTTACTAAAACAAAGCTACGAGTTCGTCAAGCCTTTAGCACACCGTTACCTTATACTCGTGCGTTTTATATTGTGCTTTAATGAGGCACTATAATATAGACAAGTAAAAATTGAGAAAAAATATAATGGAGAAATGTTTATAAAAGCAGACGTTTACCATTGTTTCCGGTTGTTATAACAGTACAAAATGAATTACCAAACTACCTTAAGAAATGCTTTGCCAATTATTTTTTACCGCAAGCCAGTGGATGCGTTGAAATTGTTTTGTTAACTGCATCATTTTGTCACCTCATGGATGTTGTATAAATCAATTTCCATTTGGCATAGCACCTTTAATTTTAAATTTGCTACATTATTCACACGCGAATGAACCGTAATTTTTAGTTGGCAAGCAGTACGAAAAATGACAAATTGTTGAGAAAAATATTAAAATACTATTACAAATATTTGCATGCCCTTCGCTATCTGGCCTATAAATAACTGTAGTTTTTTACTACAACACCACATTCTTTAAATTCGTTTACTTAAAAACATTATTTAGTACAGTCTGGATAAAAATAAAATAATACTTAATACCTACTACAAAGACAGAATTTCATGGAGGGCGACGCCGGCGCCGCCGGTGTAGTTTAGTATTTAGTTCCTCGAAAAGGTTTTTAAATTTATATGAGAAATGCATTTTTAGAATCCATTCAGATTCTTTTTATTTTAGTACGAAATAGAAGGATTGAATTATTTTTGATCAAGATAAAATTTTGTATTTTATGCTTGCAATACTTTTTTTAATATCGAAAACATGAAAAAATTAGCACAATACAGTTTAAATGGAAGTGACGCGATAATAGACTCCCACTATAAAAGGCACCAAATTATACGGTTGTCATGGTAACAATCGCCCATATGTCCCATAGTCTATGAGGTAGTACATGCATTTGGCAAGCAATAGGTGTATCCATAAAAAAAATAATATACATTAAAAGTAATGAGGAATGAAGCCTTTGACCTAATAATAGCAATATTAGAACTGTGCCTGAAAAAAAGTCAATCCGAACCACAACAGCGTCCGTAGAAAGTGCTTGCTTTATTTGAATCGGATAAACGCGTTGTCATTGGTTTGACGTCACATGCTTGCTAGGTCTGCAGGCGCCATAGATCAACCGTACTCCGTATTGTACAGCGTTAGGTTTGTTCCGTGACATTCTCGTTAGAACGAAGTCTGCATATTACGCACAGTATTATCTAGTAATGCCTTTATTATTTAGAACGTCAAATATAGTTTGTTTATTGCTTGTTGTCAAATATGGAGGAGGGTTTCCAAAAAGGAGATTCACGTAATTTGCCGAATGTAGACGTGATTATGGTATCCGTGATTATGGTAGACGTGATTATGGTATTTTCTCGCGTCAAATACCGATTTCAACCAGCCCCAATCCAGTGGTGTGAAAGCTAGTCGGCATAACAACTATCGGCAATAACAATAACTATCGGCACAAATAACCGACCCGTCCTAGCTCATAATAGTCACTAACCTTACTATAATATCCAGTCTGACGCCTACAGCTGGCATGTGATGTCATCCGCCTAGTCTCGCTCGCGGGAGCATTTTCCTAGCCTCGCTGCGTTGGGGTAATTGCTATTACGAATAACGCGGAAAGTAAATAACTATTATTTTTTTTTACTTTATAGGGGTTTGTAATATCCATAGATTAGTAGAGTTACCAATTGGTAACTCAATAAATGTTGTGACGCTGTTTCCTAAATTCAGAAAACAGGACTTGGCTTTTCGTGTCCATGGTGAAAATATTAATTCCATAAATCGCAGAAAATTTAAAGAATTAATAAAATCTTATGCGAAAAGGAGCCCCCTATAGATATGCAAAATCACTACGAAAGAATTAACGCCGTATTTTCTGGAGACCTAAAAACAATACCAAACGAAATTGTGCAATGTATTTCTGATTATATTCTGGAAAATATATATCAGCTCTATTATTCTTAGATGTTCATTCTAGTGCAAAATTAGTGCAACATTTTTTTTATTTTTTGATATTAGTGCAGATGTACAGTTAAAACATTATTTAACCTCGTCCATCTAGCTTAGTAACGATATAATTATAAATCAAAATTGATCGCTCAGTGCAAATTATTTCCTTTGCACCCTCTTAAGGAAATTTTATAATTATTTGCAGTTTATATACGAGAAGTTGGCACCCCAATTTACCTTTCTGTTGAAAAAAGGTGTTCATTTTCACGAACTATTATTTATTGCTGAAAATTATTGTGGCCTGAACTCTTTGTTCAGTAAATATTTCAATCGTATGTAATTCAAGGGTTATTAAACTAATCTACCATGACGTTTAGCATAAAAGAGACGTAAATTATATTTCCAGAACTGCCCGGTATGTATACAGGGTGGGCAACTAGGAATGGAAGCCGGCCATATCTCAAAAACCAATAATCACACGAGTTTAGGGAAAAAATTATCGCAGTAAAGTTACCCTGAAAAATCGGTGGATAATGTTTTCTAGTTTCTAAAATGACCCAGGGGACGCAACAGCCATGACCGAATAGAAAATTGGGTTTTTCTCCGTATTTCGCTCAATTATGCGGTGAAAATATATGCATCGTAATCCTGAGACAATATCCAATTTTGATAAGGTGGTGGTAAAAATGGGCATCTCCCCCATTTAAAAAAATGTCTATTAAGTACTCCAATTAGCCCCAACAAAATTTAACAAACTTAGGCTCGTTATAAAGGGCTTTTCTTATTACATCGAATGCGCTTTACGCTGTTTTCATTTTTTGATTATAAAAGTCGCTGCTAGAGGGTGTTATTTGGCATGTTAACAAATATCGCTTTTATCAAAAAAAAAATCAAATTGTATGTTTAATTTTACAGAGAAACGAGAATTAAAAGCGTCAGATGTCAGTGAAAACAGCAACTCGGTAACTCTTTTCTAACAGTAGATATTACCAAGGTTGAAATTATGAATCATTATCAGATCTTGGCGACGAAATTTGATAAGTAGCTGTTCAAAATAGGTAAGCTCTGAAAATGACAATATTTTAATATTCTGAGATATGACCGGCCTCCATTCCTATAATAAAATTGCTCATCCTGTACAATGTACAGCGGCAACTCTAGCGGCAAGCTTCTACTGAATCGGAGATACGTTCAGGAGTATTTGCCAATCATCACAGAAATATTTTAAAAGCATTTGGTATGCAAATGATGCCACTCAAGATTCTCAAGTGGTCTTGGTTAATTTCAAATTTCCTCTCGGATCATTGCCTCGGACAACAGGTCGTGTATTAAGACCAATTACACATTCATTAAATACTTGATGAGGCTCCAGCAATATGCACGACTCGATATGCTATTATTAATTAAACGGAAAGTTTTACAGAGCGATGGAATAGCTATTTATGTAACCAGTTGGGAAAAGTACTATTTTGTGTAACAACAGATTTCTGCGGAATGAGCTCTAGCGAGTGTCGCAACGTGTTTCATACAAGATTTTTTTACAAAAGATTTTATATTTTATGAGAAGAAATTGAGAAGAATTTTATACGTTTAGAAACAATCCAGTAGATTGTAACGGTGTGACAGATTGTCACTCGCATAGTTTGTCAGTTCCATAATTGTCTAAATAACCCACTATGAAATGAAATTTTTCTAATTTTGACATGTAAAGTGGCACTTTTCAAAACCCTTTGACGTTAGGAAACGTCTTACTTTTCACAACCAGTTACCAAAAGTAAAATATTACGCAACTGGTTTTGTAAAGTTCATTTCATAGTAGGGTATTTAGATCTGAAAAGCTATGAAAGTGATGAGCTGTCACACCGTTACAACCCACTGGATTGTTTTTAAACGTATAAAATGCAGAGTTTTCGTCTCATAAAATATAAAATTGGTGAAAATTAGAAAAATTCTTGTATGAAACACCTTGGGAAAAACTATTTTGTGGTACCTCGCATTCTTTTGCGGAACTCGCTAACGCTCGTCCGCAGAAATCTACTCGTTACACAAAATAGTACTTTTCCCAACTGGTTACATAAATAGCTATTACAAAACCAGTTGCGTAATATTTTGCTTTTCGTAACTAGTTGTGAAAAGTAAGAGGCTATTGAGATATTTTTCTAAAATTAAATAATAACCAAGGTTCTCATTTTTTTTATTAAATGGCCATAAAAAAATTTCTTGTGAGGATTTTTTTTTGGTAAACATTCATCCTATTTAAACAGCAAAGAAAACATTTGTTCTCAGTCGACTCGTTTCTTATGTATAAGAGACTAAATGTACAAAATGTAATAACGTCAAAGTGTCCCTAGATCATGTTAGTCCGACGAATTGGAACCTAACTTGACAAGAATTATGCACAAGCGGTTAAGATCACTGTACACTAGTTGTACACCTACAGTTTTTCGGTTTTACAAATAGTACGAACACTAATTTATATTATTAAAAACTAATTACACCAAACAAATTGTTAAATATTGTAGAATCTTAGAAACTAATTACTTTTTTAGCTTACAAATATTTATAATTTTATTTAGCTTAAAATTGAGTTTAATTTTTTTTAAAGGTTTCCAAGACTTGTGTATTAATTCTAGAAATATAAGTTAGCTGGATAATGCTGCCAGCGGTTATCGTGGCATGCGGGTAAAATATAAAACCGGCAACAACGCTTTCCAAAGTTCGTATCAACCCTGAGCGGTGATATATATATATATATATATATATATATATATATATATATATATATATATATATATATATATATATATATATACAAACAGTAGGCCACCAGAATGGATCACCACCCACCTCCCACCAGAATGGATATTGACCGTTATCCCTTTACAAATTACTTTATTTTAGTATTACTCATGTAATCAAAATCGATATGGAACATAAATGATAAACATAAACGAATCTTGGAACTAAACTCCAGATGGCGCACGCAGCACACACCGTGAACGTGACGTATTCAAATCAGCTTGCCAGGATCGGTGTATTATGTGGTAGCATTGGATTCAGAATATTATGCAGAATTCGGAAATGCAATACAGGGTGCTCCCTTTAAACAACAGCAACATTCAGGGTGCTCCATTTAAAAATCAAAACTTAGTGTGGCGAAACCGGAAGTTAAAAGAAATTGTATGTCAAAAAGTTCCGCTTATTATATCTATAGGACATGACAAATTTCACTTAATTATATTCAAAACTAAAGGAGAAAAGGGGGTGTACTATGAGCAGTTGAAAGTGCATGATTCTTATACCAGTTTTCCTTATATTTGGAAAGGATCAGAACACAATAGGAAAAAAAATCGTTTAATTTAAACTGTTCGCCACTGTACCATGATCCTGTTACACCCGGTATATACTGACATCGCAAAAGTCTTCTATCATAGAAAAGCTGAGCGCAATTTGTACGTAACCAAATCCTAACAGCAGGGCATCATTTCTAATATATCCCGCATTGACACTGTTGACAGATCTCGTTTCATTTCGATTTTATAATCGTCGATTACTATTCAAGTCCTTTCAGTGCATAATGTACCTCGCACATAATGTAACATTATTAATGGTACAATCAAAGCGAGTGCTGTAAACTCCACCTACAGTCGCCTCCCAATGCTGTAATTTTTAATAATAAATTAGCGTTCTAATTAAAACAAGCGACTCGGTATACGACAGCGATCTCCGCCAAGTTCACCCCTAGAAATAGATGAATAATAGAGCGCTTTGTCCTACCCTTATTTACACATCCGCTGCCAATGTGTTTTAGCAAACGGTCCCTTTCACTTTTTCGGGATATAACTGAGTAAGTTTTTAGTGCTCGCTGAGTGGAAAGAGGGTGTGCTGAATTTAATCATTTATGTATAAACCCTGATGATCATAGGCGATAGAGGGAATGCTGTCATGAGTATGAAAGCAGGGACAAGCTTTTGATACTCGAATAAAGCTAAACCGAGATTTAAATATTGCAACATTTATTGGCCTACAAAGTTTTATAAGGATTACAATACAACTAACTACTGTGAATTTAATCAGTTTCTTCGATCCTGTGCGAAATCGAGTTTATTTAAGAATCTATTACTATCATATTATTATGGTCTCAGTCGAAGGATTTATATCTGTCCGTTTGGATCAGTTAAAAAAAGGTAAGACAAACAATTATTTAACGTAAAGCACCAAATGAATACGAGTAGATAGAACAATCTCCACGTACTTTTCGTACTTAGTAAGCGGCAGCAGCACATGATGTTTCGATATAAGAAAAGATGTATTTCTTCAGACGTCAGAGAAATATGACATTTCTCAACTCATTTCATGACATTAAAGTTAAACATTTTAGACGGCTGTGCGTTGCCATTAGCAGCAAAGGTACTTTGTCTATTTGAACTATTATAGAAAGTATAACACTTCGTCCAGCGAACACTAATCATTCAAGAATTTTCATAAAATACATACATGAGCCCTTTCGTCTATTACTAGAACAACAGTGGACACGATTTTTCACACAGCTCAATTTAGTTTCGATGTAAAAACTATTTGTCCACTCAGATGTACCCATAATGATCACATTAGTACCATTACTGGCATCTCTGACCATTTCATTGATATTCTACTTGACCTTATGAACACAAAAATTTCATAGTTTATCATGGGGTATTGCGTACCCCATGATACCCCGGTGCGATTTGTTTGGAGTGACAAGACATGTAAAATTTACAAATATTGATCGAATTATTGACAGAAGGTAAGTAAATGTATTATTCTAAAATTTGCAATATATACAAATTACCCAGAATTTCACGTACCTCCAGGGCCTAATCGATTTTTTTTAACGTCCATTTAGATGGACAGATTGTTTATACAGGTATAAAAAGTATAAAAAGTTATACAGGTATAAAAAGTTATACATTGATTCCGCATTTAGCGCAAATATCTTCGAAATTTTTTTTTAACACGATCATCAACTACTGCAAATACATTAAAATAATTGGTCAAATGTAGAAGTATTATCGGATGATGGAAAAACGGAAAATGTTTACGAAAAGCCGGCCGATACTGAAGTTATAATTTTTGTACGTATTACATAATTATGAGAACAAAATCTTTGTCATCTTTAGATGAGGAACCAAGGGTTGCACTAAATTAGAAGGCTGCAACAACAAAATCCATAATTTTGTGTATACTTTTATGTTTAGTGAAAGGAAAAATTGTTTCTTAAAATTTCATAATAAATAGCTTGCTTTTTACACTCTTTTGGTATTTTGATTTACTTGTTTCGAAATCGGCACTAAAGAGCGTCTAAATCGGCATTAAAGAACGAGGAATAATCTGTAACGTAATCCATTGTTTTACGATATTTTCAAGTAGATAGTGACAGATAAACGTCAAATTAATATTTTTTACTATTTTTAACAATTTTATCTTTAAAATAAATAATTGTTACTAATCCAAATAGATTACATTAAAGAACTGAAAAATATAGTGTGTACTTAATTACAAAATAATAATTTCTTAATTTAATGATCTCTCGATTTAGAAAAAAAGCGTGTATCTAGACACTAAAGTTTCTTTGTATCCTTCAAGTTTTTTTATATGTAAGATCATATGAAAATTAGGAATAATATGGTATAAAGGTAAAAAGTGGTTACATCTTTAAAAAGTTGTTAACTTTTAAGGACTATATCAGTCAATTTTTATCAAAAATACTTTTGTTGGTAACCATTTTGACGAAAATTATGTCAGCATCTTTTTTGTGCACCATACCTAAATCTGCACAGAAAATAATTTTTTCATTATTTTAAATAAGTTTTTGACTAATTTTGTTGAAAAAAAAGTTTTTTGACTATAATTTCAAATTTCGATAGGAAATTCAATTCTCTACAAAAAATCGTAGTGTATATACTAAAAATGCATAGTTTTTGAGTTATAGTTAAAAGACTTGAAAGTAGATAAATTTCCTCCGTTCTGAAAAATCTAAGGCAAAATTTAATAGCACTATAATTTTTATCCATGGTAGATTGATTTATGATTTTTAAGGTACAATAGAACATATATTATGAAGCAATAAAATACCTTAAACGCATTCGTTCCTTTTACCTCTATTTTTTCGACATAGTCAATGGACTTAATAGGTATATAAGGTTTTTAATTTTATTTAGCTTAATCGTTTTTCTTATTACAAAAAATCAAAATGGCGGAATTTCCTATTTATAAACCTATTTGTTTCAAACTTGAAACTTTGCAGTGTTTAAGGTCACTCAATACAATTTTAAAATTAAAATGGCGAACTATCCTATTTGTGAACCGATTTGTCTCAAACGTGAAACTTTGCAATGTTTAAAATTACGTTTAAAATTTTCTATTGGAATTGCTTCTATAATAAGCTTCTGTTACTATTCTTCTCTTCCAAATAGACGGTTCAGAAATCCAACGATAGTTCCAATTATTTTAAAAAGCAAAACATAAAATTTGGTGTGTACTCACCTATGGAAAAGCAAGGTATGTAGTCGATATTTTTCGACAGGTGTGTAATGCACAAGAGCACGTCTCCAAGCAAAAGACATGCCACGTGATTTGTTTGACATCTCCAATGAAGGACGTGGTGGCTTGCCGGTAGCAGAGACCCGGCTGCCAAAGTGGCAGCTAGAAAGATTGCGCTTATTGCCAACCCGGACGGATATATCGTAAGTCGCGGGTCGGCTTCGGTCGATTGGTTTTGGCGCGGTGTTGCCTCGATGCGGACTTCGGATGGCAAGTAGTCTGAACATGTTATGACGCTGGCTGAACGACCTGAAAAAAAAGAAGAAACATTATTTACCAAATTAAATCGTTAATTAACTTTTGATTGTTCTACTAAGTTCACGTGAAGTTGGCAGAATAACCATAGCCAACTAAAAATATTGGCCATGGCTCACAATAATCAAGTAGGTATGTAGGAAAATGCGTCTTTAGTCCAGTGTTCTGTCCGCTTTGAATTATGAAGCTCGCTAGCGCTCGTTCAGTAGAAATCTGCTCGTTACACAAAATAGTACTTTTATCTCAGCTAAATCTTGTCGTATCTGTCTGAAATTTCGGAAATATTTAGATTTTGTCTAAAACGCGTAGAATTTTAACAAATAATAGCTATTTATGTAACCAGTAACCGGGAATAGTGTTTTCAAACGTGTTACATATACAAGATTTTTTCTAATTTTCACCAATTTTATATTTTATGAGAAGAATTATGAAAATTGTGAAGAATTATGAGAGGAGATTTTATTCTTTTAAAAATAATACAGTAGGTTGTAATGGTGTGACAGTTTGTCACTTTCATAGCTTGTCAGGTCTAAATAACCCACTATGAAATGAACTTTTTCTCTTTTTGACATGTAAAGTGACACTTCTCAAACCCCTTTGATATTAGGAAACGTCTTACTTTTCACAACCAGTTACGAAGAGTAAAGTTTTACGCAACTGGTTTTGTAAAGTTCATTTCATAGTAGGTTATTTAGATCTGACAAGCCATGAAAATGGCAAGACAGCTTGCCACACCGTTACAACCTACTGGATTGTTTGTAAACGTTCAACGTCACATTCAGAGTTTTCTTCTCATAAAATATAAAATTGGTGAAAATTAGACAAAATCTTATATGAAACAAGTTGGGAAACAGTATTTTGTGTAATTCGCATCCTTTTGCGGAACTCGCTAGCGTTCGTTCCGCAGAAATCTGCTCGTTACATTTGGTGTAACGAGTAATTTTGCATAAATAGCTATTACAAAACCAGTTGCGTAATATTATACTTTTCGTAACTGGTTGTGAAAAGTAAGAGGTTTACTAACGTGAAAGGGTTTTGAAAAGAGTCACTTTATATGTCAAAATTAGAAAAAATATATTCCGGCCCGTGATTCAGAATGCGCCCGAAATGCAGGGTATAATTTGGAGGTGTATTTAGGTGACTTAGTTGTTTTAAATTGGGAGGTGTTTTTACGTAAGAATTCACCGTCTGTTTTTGTATGTTCAAGAGTTGCATACCATGACTGTGTTGAATTCAGGGCACTCGTTCTCAGGATAATTGTTTTGCAAGTTAGCAGAACACGCTACAAAAAGTATATATGAGCTACAACATTTCTTCTTGTGCATTTAAGTACCATATAATGTGCTTTGATTATTCTGCGATTGAAAATCATGAATTTGTTATTTTACATTAATGCTATAATTTTCCTATAATGCTATAACTTCCTAATTAACTAATCTTTTTTTCTTGCTCATTTAATTATCCGTATGACATAGTTGTGTTCTGCTACCTCTGTTCTGTTTTAAAAAAAAATGTATGAGATTAAAATTTAACACTTGGAGTAGTTTCCACAAACACCAAAACACTTTCAAAAGTGAATCACTTTGAAAGTGTTTTGGTGTTTGTGGAAACTACTCCGAGTGTTATAATTACATCAAAGGTTCCAGCCCTATCCAGTAGAGATTCAAATTGATAACTGATTGGATTGCAATAAATATTGTTCACTTGTTCATTAATGGGATGTTTGTTAATGTAAAATAAATCAATGGTAAAATAAATTAATGGCGTATAAGCGTTTTTCCTAGGCAGTTTTATATATAACACTTAGATATGTTTTTCTTTGAATGTGGAATATCTCCCTAGTAGCCCATTAACTTATAAGCTTGATTAAAAATTGTGCTTATGTGCCCGTAATTTGCCTCTGTCCCCTATACTATATACCATATACCTAGACTGAATGTTAATATACTTTTAATTCGAGTTTACAAACGAAAATACAAGTATGTACTGAGTCAAACGTATAACGGTTAATCATGAGTGTCACAAATTCTTGATGACAAGTATGCGATGATTCAGATTTAATGAGGATTTAGGTTAAATATTTGGAATTCAACTTGAATCCATAGACATGCTTGTCGAGAGAGCAGGTAGAAAAAAGTTCTAGGCAACGTCCAACGGTTTTATCGTCATATTCTTTCAAATTACGATCAGGGGCTATTAAAATAATAAGATAGCAGATAGGTAATGCAGAAAGACCGACATGGAACTAGTTTTTTGAACCACCTACCTGCACCTGCGTGAGTTCTCTCCTGTATCTTGTTGTATGCTTGTACCGGGTAGTCTCTTAAGATTGACACCCCCCTGATCACACTTATCCTTTGCCGATTTAACTCATTCAAAAAAGGAGTGGACCCGGTTTTTGATGAGTTTTTATAATCTGAGCACGGATATTAAAAATCTCGTAAGATATACAGGGTGGAAAATAAAACATGATTTTTTAAATGGAACACCCCGTATACCAAATTTTTATACCAAAATAATGTCCTTAATTTTCTGAATAAAAAAATATCTAATTGTTATATAATCACTCCACCTGTTCGTGAGATATTACTAAAAACTTATCACATTACGGGTGTCAATTATAAAACAAAAAACATATCAAGATACCTCTGGAAACAATGCCATTTATTGAGAAAATAAATAAATAATATATAGGTGACAATAACAGTAACGAGTAATAACAATAAACAACATAAGCCTAATAAAAACAAATAAATGTCAATATTAATACAGTAACACAATAGAGTAACACAATTTTATTTATTTACACGTAACGTAATTAAATATTTTCCACGTAACCACCACCATTCTGAATACACATTTGGCATCGATTTATAAAATTGCTTCTCACCCTTTGAAATATATCACCATTTTGGTTTAATTCCTCAATTTTTACACGTATGCATTCTTTTAACTCATTGATATTATTAAAAACCCCAGTTTCGTATATATCTTGTTTTATCGTACCCCAGAGAAAAAAATCCATAGGTGTTAAGTCCGGACTTTTAGCGGGCCAATGTATAACACCGTGCCTTCCTATCCAAATAGGATATTTTCTGTTTAGGTATTCAGTGACGTTCCTTGCAGAGTGTGGTGGTGCTCCATCCTGCTGCCAAGTAACAGATCTGTTGTCCACTAAATTAATATTATCTAAATAATTTTCAACTGGATGTTGAAGAATATCCGCATAACGTGGTGCATTTAAGGACCCATTTATAAATACAGGACCTACAATAGCATCCTTGTGGATGCCACGCCACACGTTTACGGTTTGGTATCCTTGTTTTTTATTTTTTTACAATATGTGGATTTTCCGCTGCCCAGTAATGTACATTTTTTGTTAAAAATTCCCGTAGTAAAAAAACTGCTTTCGTCAGTCCAAAAGACATGACTTAAAAACTCATCATCTTCCTCTATTCTATCAAGTATGTCTCTGCAGAAGGTTAACCTGTCTTGAAGGTTCTTGTCGTCTAAATATTGAACGGGCAAAATACTATATGGTATACCGCAGCAATAGAATTGGATATATCACAAAGAAGTGTGATAAAAATATTACATCGCCATAATTTTAGGCGATGTAATATTTTTATCACACTTCTTTGTGATATATCCAATTCTATTGCTGCGGCATAGGATGATTTGGATGGATTTTGAGCAAAATATAATAACGCGTTGAGTTCTGTGTCTTCTCCTGTTTTTGTCCTTCGCCTTTCCCTTTTCTTGTCTCTCAGAGATTCGGTATTCCTAAACTTTGCATAAATTTTTTAAAACTATTTTTGGAAGGAGGTAGCCTTTCTCGAAATAACCTAACATACTCCCTCCGAGCAAGAGACTTATTCTTGTTGCACTGAATATAAATTTCAAATAACTCTTTTCGCTCTTCCAATGAATTTACCATTTTCAAAATAACTTGCTTCTTTACGAACACTACGTATTTTTTACGCTAATATCTAAGAGAGTGAACTACTATCTCACAAAAAACTGGATGACATCTGTCAACAAATAAACAATGCAAATATGCATTGTTTATATTGAGTATATTTGTTTATTTGTAATTTTATGTGTTTATAAGTATTTACTGTACTTTATTATTGTTGCGTATTATTATGAATTTAAATTGTTTGTTTTCAGATTTAGCTAGTTAATAATACTGTCTAACATTTATATACATATATACATTGTTCATATTTTATAATCTACTATTTATGCAAATAAACATTATTACATATTACATTACGTTACATTGTTTCCAGAGGTATCTTGATGTTCTTATTTTATAATTGACACCCGTAATGTGATAAGTTTTTAGTAATACCTCACGAACAGGTGGAGTGATTATATAACAAGTACACATTTTTGGATTCAGAAAATGAAGGACATTATTTTGGTCTAAAAATATACGCGGTGTTCCATTTAAAAAAATCATGTTTTATTTTCCACCCTGTATATTTTACGAGATTTTTAATATCTGTTCTCAGATTATAAAAATTCATCAAAAACCGTGTCTACTCGTTTTTTGAATGAGTTAAATCGGCAAAGGATAAGTGAGATAAGGGGGGTGTCAATCTTAAGAGACTTACCCGGTACATAAAATAAAATGAAATAAAATAAAGGCAACCTCCGCCACGAAATGCATAATATTTAATTATAAATATAAACAAACGGACAATTATAACAACAAATACCACGCATCAGTTACTATTATTATTACGATAAGCATTGTTCGAGAAACAAGGACAATGCTATCACATTAAAGGAACACCATTGGATATTATTTATATTTAATATTTGCGACGTATTCAAAGAGATGTGCCGACAAAATTAAATTTGTAATTTGGTATTACATATACCTATACTACGAAACAATACGTAAATACCGCCGAGGCCGAGGGAAATGAAGGTAATCAAAACTACTACCAGATATACTTGATTTAATAAGTAATTTAATTTTGATATAGGTATGTATGTGTGGCATATAATAATTATTTTCAAAAATTTTTTTCCATAAATCATGTTAATATTTTTGTTTGTTACTAATTAAATCAAATGAAAAACTCCAGAAACAAAAAATAATTAGGTATGCGTTCAAGGGATTTTTATGAATGAGTTTATTTAATTATATTAAAATAATACAGGAAATGCCCACAATACAATAAACTACTGTACAATTATAAAACTTGAAACATTCTCTTCGCAGATTGGGGTATTTAATGTAAAGAACGAAGTATGTAGCCAGCACGTGCACGTGTACGCCTCAATAGGTTACGAATTTCCTAATTAGGATTAGGTTCGGAGTTCGGTAAGGATCATGTTATTAAGAAATAAATACTCCCAATGTTCGGTTTGTAACTTTTTTTGAGTCACCCTGTTTAATCTAACAAAATTAAAAATGAGAAAATGGAAATGATGGACCATAATTTAGATTTGTTTTAATTATATGTATTTCTTCACAAATTATAATCAACTCACGTAACTGTTCTTGATGACGTCATTCGACATCAACATTTTCTTGATAAAAAAATGCATATGGTTGGGACTTTATTGGTGACACTGTATATGCTTTTTATTATTATTATTAATGTTATACCCAGTAGCGTAGCTACCATAGGGCCAGGCGGTGCAGTGTCCGTCATCAAACGAAACGCAGAGAAAAAAAAGTAAAATAGACAATACACGCGCTATCCAGCTTTCTTGTTTGTTGATTGCAAAACCATTGATCACTGGTAATAATAATTATTGAGAAACCATTTTTTTTATATATATATTTTATAAAATCTTATTATTCTTGTTATTATTTATTAATGGTTACATAATATATTCACTATCTCAGACCGTTGATCTTTTAATGAAAAAATAACATCGTGCTATTAATAAAACAATTGATGAGATTTTTGATTAATTGGGGCCCAAACATATTTTCCACCAGGGCCCTTACACCACTGGTTATACCTACCGTGTTTCGTTGTTACACAGACAGTTTAACGGCTCAACGTAGCTGAAAATGTCTATGCACACACATATTAGGTAGACGAGATTTTCGAACTCTTTATTTCAAAAACTGTTTAAATTTTGAAAATTTGTTAACAACTATTAGATGCGATGTAGTTTCTGAATAAGTTTGAAAAAATTCATAAGCGCAGCTCAAAGGGTTAATTTAATAGGGTGTTTAATTTAATAGTGTGTTTAAAAAACAAGATTTTTCAAATTATTTTCAGATCATATAAAATTCGATACCTATATTAAAAAAGTTGTCCATTTTATGTCAGTTGTCAGATTTGTTTTCTACAAGATAGTGAAGGTCCCATTTTATTCTAACTTGACTTTAAAAAGTCATAATTTACTCCACTATGATATAACGCACTAAACTTTAATTACCGTCTTTATACCTGCAGGAAACATTTCACACTCACCACATTCAATATTAAAATAGGTATTTACAAGATTGTTCAGCTTAATTTGATATAACTAAAGAAAGTGTTATACTATTTTAAGGAAATATTGAGGCATTTAAACTTGCCGTGTAAACTTGGCAACATTCATAATATGTAGCTTTTAGATAAACTGGATGGGGTTGGACTTCGTCATGGAAAATTAAGAGGCGGAGCATAATTTATGAATAAAAGAATAACAAAACTGTATTACAGCTCCACCTAGAATTATCATTAGAACCCTCAGTTTCAATACAGTCAACATCTGCTACATTTGAGGAATATTATTGGTATAAATGCAATGTATTATCTTCGTCATATAACGTTATAACGATTATTTGGTAGAGTCCCACGAGATAACCCAGTTTCCACGTAACAAGTTGTAGTTAAAACCACGAAACGAATAACGCACTACCTGAAATCAAACAGTAACACAAAGCAGTATGTTATATTTTACGTAATACCACGCATACCGTGGCATCAAGCTATTTCTAACGACATGACAGTGTAAAAATGATAAACGGTTCTTGTCAGATATAATAGGCATATATAATTATCCCTATACCACCAGGTACCATAGTAATTAAAAAGAGATTAGGTGTCAAATCGTTAAATATATACGAAAAGAAACAATCACTGCGACTATTTTTGAGAGTCGTAAATGTTTAGAACGGCCAGATTTTCCAAAGTGAACGACCAAGTAAAAAAGAAACGATCTTTAACAATACTCGTGCCGCCGCCTTCTTGTGTAAAATGATATCTACTTTGAATCCTTTGGTAAGGTGGCTGTGGCTGTTTAAAACCATTACATTGTCTTTGTCTACTGAAAACAGGAAGCACGGCATAAAATCGTAAGAGACTGGAATTTGACAGTAGGCAGTTTCGTTTCCTTTTCCTAGAAAAGTGTACCGTAAGGTAAAAGGCTGACACAGTAAAGCCTAGTAAATATTTGCCACTGCTGACTTCCCGTTTGTGTAAATAGCGCAACCGTACATACAATATTGATTGGTTGGTCTTAAAAATATTTAGGTACGAAAATGATAGAAAGAATTATATTGTTGATATGGGAAGAGAAAATATCTTTTGTTTTTATTCGGTTTATGTGCTTGGCAATATAAAATCATATTTTATGTAATCCAGTAATCCACATTGTAGAGTGTACATGTGTTTGTGTAATCCTTTTTTATCTACTTATCTACTCCTTACTATACGTTCTTAAGCGTCGCACTTTTTATTTTGTGGTAAAAAAATTGCAGTAAATTAGCATAAAATTATTATTGAAATTAATTTTTTATTGAAATACATATATTTGGAATTGGTGCGCGCGCCAGGTTGCATGACGAGTTCGGAGCTCGAAGCCATTTGATGTGATCTGATTCACATCAGACATGCTTACTTAAATAAGATAATATAAATAAACAATTATTGATAAAGTGTACAAATCCGAGATCACTACAGATAAGTAATTAGCATTAGTAAATAGTGATTATTCTGTGACCAGTCATAGTAAATAAATTAAAATTTTTCCAGCTTACAACACATTAATTTATATCTACTGTTATACGCATGTAAATTGTAAACTGTTTGTAAATATCAATTTTGCTAATGGGCGTACTTATGTAATATTTTTAATCTAATAGTAAGAAGTGAAATAATGATAATTCAAATAAATTGAGATTAGTAATTTATTTTATGTTACCATGTATTATAGTATTCAAGAATGATATATGTGTATACATTCATAATTTTATTTATATCCAAAGTACTGATAAGTCCGGAAATAATTCAACAAGTTTGCTAATAATAGTCATTCAAAACATCGTTAAAAATAAATATACCACGAAAAACATATATTTATATTTTTGGACACTATTTAATAGCTTTTCTATAACATTATTTAGTATAATTTTGTCGATATTATATAATATATATCTTAGCTTATCAGTAACATTGTTAATTTAAGTCCGATTTGTATAAATTTTTTGTTCATCTAGTAGATAAATTTATAAAAAGAATCTCACAAAGAATTGAAAATAAAAAAATAGGCAAATATCCAGGGTGACTATACAGGGTGACACATAAAGTGCCTTTTTACTCTAATTTTAAAACAATATATGGAGTGGCCAACCTGTTACACCTTATATTTTCTTATTATGTTATCAAGCTACATCTATTCCTTACATTTTGTTTTTTTATTTGTTACAATAACTTTTTTTTTGTTAAAGATACAAGGGTTTTAGAAAAACGTTTCATTTTACATTTATTTCTATGGTAATAACAAAGTTGAACAAGGAATGATTTTTTGCACAGCTGGCTATGACAGACAATTGTTTCTGTCAGAACTAAACTGACAACGGTTAGTTTACAATTTGTCACATTTGAGCACGTTTATCATTAGTTTAAAAACTATGGATCATTCTGCAACCGACTCTGCGAGAGCCGGAGGCTTTGGTGCAGGATGGTAGGTCACAATATTATGTGGCCAGAGCGTTGCGAATTTCAAGATGCAAAGTTCAAAAAGCTGTAAAACGGATTCGTGAGTTTGGTGTATTCACAAGAAGAAGTAATTGTGGTCGAAAAAAATCTACTAGTGAGCGAGATAATCGCTTTATAACGCTAAATGTTTTGCGGGACAGAAGAATTACTTCTGTGCAAATGAAAAACCAATTAGAGGAGGTGAGGCAAGTTCAAGTAAGCGATATAACAATAAGAATGGGGCTTTTTGATATTGGACTGCGAGCAAGGAGACCTGCAACGGGTCCGGAATTATTACGAAACCAACGGGTTGAACGCCTTAGATATGCTGTAGGGAACACGAATATTGGGGTAATGAAGAATGAAGCAATATCCTATTCACTGACGAGTCAAGGTTTTGTCTCAGATCACCGGATGGACGTGAATTTACCGTAGAATTTACCGTAGAACTAACTGGTGAGCTTTTCTTCCAAAACCACTTTTCGCCTAAAGTAAGTTATGGAGGCGGTTCGGTAATGGTGTGGGGTGGCGTGAGTATGGAAGCCCGGACGGACTTAGTCATAGTGAATAAGAGAGCTATGTCGGCAGATAGGTATATAAGAGACATTTTAGAACCATATATGTTGTTCCTTTTGCGCCGTTCATCGGAGACGATTTTATGTTGATGCATGATAATGCCCTGCCGCATGTTGCACGAATTGTTAATGAGTATTTAGGCGAGGTTGATATCCCAGTAATGAATTGGCCTCCTCGAAGCCCAGACCTAAACCCAATTGAACATGTTTGGGATGCTCTTGGAAGGAAAGTACAATCTCGTGTACCAGCTCCTGCTAATTTACAGCAGCTTAGTAAAGTTTTAATTGAAGAATGGCATCAAATCGATCAGGCATTCAAAACCTAATTGAGGGCATGCCAAGAGGAATTGCAGCAGTTATTCGTGCACGTGGGGGAAACACTTCGTACTATGTTGATTAGGTTTTTCAGTTTATTTTCAGGTCGTTCTCGTTATGATTAAATTTTTAAAATTGTTATAGAAATAAATGTAAAATGTAACGTTTCTCTAAAACCCTTGTATCTTTAACAAAAAAAGTTATGGTAACAAATAAATAAAGAAAATGTAAGGAATAGATGTAGCTTGATAACAAAATAAGAAATTATAAGATGTAAGAGGTTGGCCACTTCATATATTGTTTTAAAGTTAGAGTAAAAAGGAACTTTTTATGTCACCCTGTATAATATGGACATTTGCCTAGTTTTTTTTAAATTTAAATCCTATGTGAGATTTTTTATAAATTTAGCTACTAGATGAAACAAATTTAATCAAATCGGACTCAAATTAACAAAGTTATTAATAAGCAAACTTCATCAATATTTTGAGTGGATCGATTATATTATTTTGCCGGTGAGTGTAATATATGTATACTGGGTGACAATGAGATCAATATTTATTTAACGCGATTTAACGTCCACAATATTATGTATGTCAAAATAATCTATTCGTTTACTGCTCGGTAAAATATCTGGAAAAAGATTGATTAACAACTAGGTAGGTATAACCTGCTATTTTTATTGTTTAGCATCACTAACTAGCTGCATTGTTAAAATTATCAAAATATTACAGTCCATTACCTACTACATTACTCATCAAATATTTCTAATTACTCAGCCATGACCGCAATGATACCTAAAACGGTACAATCTGCTAGACCTCATTTGGGACATTCTTGAGTTCCACAACCCAGCCTTTATTTATTCAAGTGGTGGTAATGATCACCATAAACAATATACAAAGAGCTAAGGATTACTGGAGGTATACCTGGATCCTGTATCTACTACTTTCCTGGGAATACTAAGCTGAATGTTATAAGTGCGGTCGGTTCTCTCTCGTAAAGCAATCGTAAAGTTCAGTGTATTCTGCAGAATACTGTAAACCTTTGGCAGTAGCATAATAAAAAAATTTACAAACGCGCGTGCACAACTTCTCATCACGTAATTACATAATATACAGCAATATTTATTATTTATTATACATCCAGTATGCGTTAGTACCAAATTTTATCGAACTGGAACTCTACCTGTTGGAAATTTTCATTCCCGGAAAGACCTGAACCATCTTTGAACCTTTCATACGGTTATACATTGAATAGTTACAAAATGTTAGCCGGAACTTGCATCATTTTGGGTAAGACAAAGAAATATATGTGCAGAGGGAGGGTCAGTGTGAGTATAAAACTCGGATTTCGTGGTTGAAAGCCCCCCCCCCCTCCCATTTAGCCGCCATCTTAAAAAAGAGGTTACAAACAGATTTGCCGCGATATATTGAGACCCACCCGTAAATCTCAAAGAAATTTCCTAAGACTTTTTTTGTAGATTCTCTACATCTTGGTCTATACCCTTTCTAAAAAGTATGTGTAGTTGAATGACCGCGTATATAGGAAAAACCGCAGTTGCCACATGTAATTATCAATTTTCTCAATATTCAATTAAACTAGCAATTTCCACAATACTATGTAAAAATTGTATATATTATTTATGATTGTCATAAAAGAATTATTGTGCATACAATAATATATTATAGGCCAAGATGTTAGCCATTTTTACATATATTTTCGTCTACTTAAATTATGGCAATTCCATAAACATTGATTTTATAGTTAAAAGCGGCAATGCCGCTCTATTGTAGACCCAAGGCCGGATATGCCAGCAGTATCAGCCTCTTTTTCACTTATTGGAATGACGCGCCGTCTGTGTTTAGTTAAAACAGCCGCAAACGTTCGCCTCTCCTACAGTGGCGGGTTTGCGGGAATTGCGCTCGTATTGTGTAATTTGTAACGGTAATTCGCGATAGAGTAGTGCGTTGGTTGAGATATTCGCGTATAGTGCTGTTTAACTGTGATTGTGGTACAATATAATATCAGCGAATTATGGAAAATAAGTATACCAAAACGTAGGCACTGCCGATCGGTAGGTGAGAAATAAATTATTTTACGAGTATTTTACTGCATACAGATACATCACCCTCATCGCGAGAAAGATGAATTTGTGGATATGTGTTCGGATTATACAGAAGCATCTCGAGAATCATCAAAGTCAGGCATATACACACTTTAAGAGAAGAAAGGATACATGGAAGTGTACAGCCACCGAAACCAAAAAGCGGTCGACATAAGATTGTAGTGGATGAAGATGAAAAAATGCGATACGTAGAACGGTCCACGTTCTTCGAACCTCCTCGGTCCACGAACGGTTTCTTTAGAGATCCCGAACTGCCCACTTCATAGATAAGATGCTGCAAGGTATAAGTGAAAATGATATTATACCTAAAATCTGCAGGGCTAGTCTGGCAAAAATTTTGAAAGATTTGAATTTTACGTATGGAAATGTAGACAGAAAGAGTATTCTCATAAAAATAGGTATATGAAATAGTTGCTTAGCGGATGGATTATCTTAGAAAAATAAAAAAGTTTCGAAACGAAGGGCGGAAAATTTATTACACTGACAAAACATGGGTCAAAACGAAGGTCATACTGTGAAGCGAGCTGTGAAGAGAGTCTGGCAGGATGGAAACGTGAAAAATGCACGGCTAGCTACTATTGAAGACTGGACAATTGACGTATGGAGTCACATTACCTCCTTATCACTGAGAATTGAACCCCATTGAATTAATCTGGGCGCAAGTAAAAGAGGAAGTGGCAAGAGTGAATCGGACTTTTAAATTAGCTGACGTAGAGAGATATATTCGAGGAGCAAGTCACAGAAAATGTCACAGCAGAAAATTGGCAGAAGTGTATTAATTACGTGATAAAAGAGGAACAGATAATATGGGATGTGGATTTGGAGGTTGATCAAGCCATAGAACCCATTGTGATTAATCTTGGAAATGGTGATAACGACAGTGTAGATGAAGTGGAATGTGACTGAAAATAGTGATATTAGTGATTATAATATTAAATAGTGACATAGAAAATAGTGGTATTAATTACACCTTTTTAAGGTATCAAGTATTAAGGTATTAAGGTGTAAGGTATTAAGGTATTTTTTGGTAAGAATTTTTTGTTTTATTTTTGGATAAGTATAGGTGATTGTTGAGAATTTTTTGCTCTATTTTAGAATATATAAGTATTTATTTTATTGTTTTTATTTTTTGTCGAGAATTTTTTGCTCCATTTTGGAATATATATTAATTTTATTTTTCCGTTTCAAAGTTTATTTTTAACGGCTACTTAGCTGTTTTGTACATATTTTGTTTCTTGTGAGAAATATGGCTACTGGCGAACCACCCACTACAAAATGGTAACGCACTGAAAGCAATACTTCATGAGTGGTGTGGAAACTTGCATTCAATATTAGCTGTGGTGTTGAAAATATGCATATAAAAACATACTTTCAGCCCTCTAAGAAAAAAAATAGCTACGCCCATGAGAAACATGTTTGCTCAGTGTTGCCGATCGTTGAACTACACATACTTATTAGAAAGACTTTAGGTAGGTATTTCATTTCTATGGTATTTTACCGGTATAATTAGGTTACTGACCTCTCTATCGATAATTAGGTTACCTCCCGATCTAGTTTTGACTTTTCTCCTACAATCGGATTTTACTATAAAACAATTTTAAAGTACCTAAGTAGGTATATCTAATCTAAATGTAGGATAAAACTTTTGTGTGGGTACACCTAGGTGTAGGGCCTAAATATGAAATCCAAAATCCAATCCACTGCCGAATCAGGGATAGCCGAATTTGGAATTGTTTCACTTTAACCTGATCGACTTAGGTACCTAGGTACTATAGGAATGTGTAGTAACTTACCCGTATGCTCCAGCACGTGTTCCAGGCAATAATTTCCAGCAGGCAAAAGAATTCTGGTATCCACCAGCAAGCTCCCGTTAGGGAGAATTTTCGCTTTATGCTCCAGCACGTGTTTCAGGTCCAGGCAATAATTTCCAGCAGGCAAAAGAATTCTGTTATCCACCAGCATGCTCCCGTTAGAGAGAATTTTCGATTTATGTAGCTCAGCAACCACTTGCATTCTATCGAGGCACATAGGAAAGCCGGCGCCCAAAGTCTTATCCTGACCTATGTCAATTTTATAACTGTCGTTTGGGAAATGAATACATGTATTTTTCGTCTCTGAGAAGATCGCATTATCACCACAACATTTTTTTATATAAGGGTACGAGATGGGTTGAGGCTGCATACAAACCAGAGCTGACTCGTAATCCAGACAAAAATGTTCAGGATCGAATACTTTGTCATATTCCACGCTAAAAAAGGAGCCGTTTAAAATTGGGAAATTGTTGAGGTTCTGGTAGGTCAGTCTTGTAGGTTTTACACAATTGGGTTTGGTATTTTCTTTGATTTTCCAATGGTCAGGTAAGGACTGAAACTTTTCAAACTTTGACTTTCGTGCGTTATAGATCCTTATGTCCCAAGTACTAGATCCATTCCTCAAGCACGTAGAATCTGACTTTAAAATTTCGTCTTTGTTGCAACACTTTGAAATCCACACCGGCTGCCTTACGGCGAAAGTCGTTGATAAAACATGAACTAAAACTATTAAAATTATCTTCGTCAACGCAGACATTTTGTCAGAATTCAAAATAATTCACACTAAATCAACTTTATTTTAACGAACTGTTTCATTCTTGCCACTATCAAACAAAACGATGAAATGTTTTGACAGTCAGCGATATATTAGAGCGCGTGCTTGGAAGAATCTCCGTAGACCGAGTACACCACCTTCGCGACAGACGCGATCGTCAACTGCTCCTTCCGATCAAAGTAGTTAACAGTTGCGGTGGACCGGTCGCTCCCCACTTGAAAGTTGTCTTACCTTTATAGATGGACCGATGTGATAAACGCATGGGTCAGCAAATGGGATAATGGCTCCTCGTTTCTTGATATTCTTGCAGTAAACTTATATATCAGTAAAGTATCATATTCTTAAGTACTATATTCTTAGAGATAAAGACTGTTCTTTAAGCACAATCACGACATTGCATAAAATATAAAGTAACTTATTTAGTAGGTACCTCAGTTTATATTTACCTATAGGTATTATGAATTAAGATATTTACGAAATTAAAGTTTAAAAAAATGTAATACAAGCCTTAGAATTATACTATTGTTACAAATAGTAATAAAAATATACGATTATTAGATACATATAAGACACATAGGTATAATTAATTAATAAATATAAAAAACTAAATATAGAACACGGTAATCGCCATCTACCTTTAAATTATTTAATTAAAAAAAAATTGGGTGTGTGCTTATGACCATACGATAGAAGTGAAAACTTCTAATTTTCGAATTTTAAAATATATACTGTAACCCTTCGCCTGTATTACCACTATTACCACAAACATTTTTCATTTGCATGTACTACAGAAGTACAAAAAATGCACATAGGCCCCTTTTTGGTTTTAAATTTTATCGTTGATTCACTCTCAGAACTTGTCACTCTTTTATCACACTTCACACTCTTTTATCAAGTTCACTCTCAGAACTTGTGGTATCTGTTGTGGAAGAGTTAGCCATTTTTGTTTGAGAACTGCCAGTAAGGAAATAAGCCAACAAATCTTTACTTTACCAACTGCTTGATGTAAAACTATTTTACTTCACTTCAGTTTTACTAGTAAAAGAAATATTTGTATCTGAAAAGGTACCCATTAAAAGCAATCAATCAATTTTCGTAGTTTTATGGTACCTACATACCTACAGACACCTTATAATCTAATATACTCCACAATAAGAAACTTGTTTTGCGTTTTTATTTCCGCAGCGGATTTTGTGGCTGTGATGTATGGTTTCTTGGTTGTTGAAGGGTGTGTGAAGGACGTACCTTACTCAGTGATACGTCTCTTATTTGCAAGTTTGCACACATCTTCAATTTTGGTGCTGTTTTCATGGCATGTCATGTGTCCATTTTTGTAGGTCCCATGTCAGAAACTGACATGTACGTCAAAATTTTTTGAATTTGCTTTTTTTTACGGATTTGCCGGGGTTTTGAGCGTGTGTCGATGCCGCATTGGCGAAGGAAATTGTATACACTGTTTCTACAACAATAAAGGTCTTCGAAATGCTTTAAAAATGCGTTTTTTCTCTTAGCAGGATCTATTAGCAGGTTGCTAGGCAATAATCGACTGAGCGTTGTTACGCGTGACGCGCCACGTCTGATGCGTGATGCCTGACGCGTGACGGCCCCGTCTCATTAAATACCTACAAAAATAAAAGTGGAGAGCGCGAAAAGTGCAGAGTGCGCCTAAAAATATTTTCACTTCAAAAATTGAAGAATGAAGTAAAAATACTTAATTGTTAATAAGTATACATTCTTCACTTTGATATTATTTTTTGTATGTATATTATTATTAAATTTGATATTATTTTTTAATTTGACTTAATGAATCTTTACTTTTATTAATTACATTATTTCGGACCATTCTAGACAGTTTGCTGTTTCAACTGACCGGCGAATGGCCATAGCGGCCACCCGCCAAATATTAAACTTAAAACAGAGTAATACTTTTGTTTACTTTAATTTAATCATTTAGTTACGTAGGCGTGAGTATATGTTGACGCATAATTTATCTGTTAATTAATTGTTATTAATCAATATGCCAAAGAAACCAGTGCATAACACGAATTGTTATATGTGTACAATTGCTATGTGCAAGAAAAGATATGGACAAACCAAAACAATCCATTTTAATTATTTTCCAAAGAAAGGCACAGGAGCGTTTGTTTATATTACCAAGAATTATGGCGTTGTTGAAAAAATAAATCGTATATAGAAAAGCATGGGAAAAAGCATTGTTAATGGGAAAACTAGTAACTTCGGCAATGCGTGCGTATGTTCGCTCCAGTCTAATTTCAAGACAGAGGCCTATAGTACAAAAGATATGTAAAGTGTGTAGTAAGTTTGTAATAATAATAAAATATTTGAATTAGTTCTATAAATTAGCAATTATTTACAAGTGGTCATTATTTTTAGGTACAATCAGTCCAAGGTTGAAATGGGCTCCTGTGTTCCTTCTTTAAATTTGTCGAGAAAACTAAATTTGCTCTGTGTTCAGAAAACAGAAGGAAGAACTCTTCTTCGTTTAGAGAAGCTCGAAGGAGAAACATTTTGAGGGGAATTAATAAGGAGCCAAAACCGACAAATGAAGACAATTATTTATGCATGAATGTGAACATTGAACAGGACGTAAATAATTTATTATATTATACCATTCTCTACGACAGCATATATAGACCAGGGTAAGAAACAATAATTCCTTTATTTACCAGATTTAATCTGGCAATTGACAGATTGCATCTATAAATTGCCATCTGATTAAATCTGTTAATTGCTAGATTTATTCTGTCAATTCCCAGGTTCAAATTGTCAATTGCCAGATTAAATTTGTCAATTGCTAGATATAATCTGACAGATTATTTCTGTCAATTGCCGGATTAAATATGGCAATTAAAAGAATTATTCTGTTTCTTACCCTGGTCTATATACGCCGTCGTAGTTCTCCAGGCAAACTAAGACGACCAACTATTTATATCTTAGGCCACAACTTTATCGATACAAGACATCTGTAAACTTCTTGAGGAATGTCTAGTGCTTTCGCACGTTGGCTTTATTTACAAATGCTTTCTCTATTTTGTTGCTGGGCTACCCATTGTATTTGTAATAATTAATTAGTAGTTTTTTAAATAGATGCCTAATAACTCAGAAGACGATTTGTTTTATTAATATAGGTAGGTATTTGTATTGATATAGATAGGTATTATAGGTAGGTAGGATAGTATAGTAGACCTATATACCAAATTACGCTCAATTAGGTATTAATGTTTGCCAAATCTGTCCCAACAGCAATAATTCGCATCAGATCAATAAGTTAATTTGACAATGATTGGTTATTGAATTTATGTAAAACGTAGGCCTATCATATAAAGCGCTTAAAATATTTTAGAAAATATGCTTCCTATATCCTATATGCAAGTATATCAGTTGTATACTTTATCCCAGGAAACAAGACATTTACGTCAACTGGTGAAATTCAATACCAATGATGACCGGTATAATTTCGCAATGCGCGGGAAGATTGTGTAGAAGATACGAATATTTCACAAAATATTTAAATGTCCATTTTTCTATTATTGCCAACACCGGATTCTTAGAAGACCTTCTCTTAAGGTTGGGATTTTGCAGAGCGAGAGGCAAATAGATGCATTTATTTTGGTTAAGTATAAATAATTAAAAAGCTACATAAGATCTGATAATCAAATTAAATGCATGTACTAGCTGTTAATATAGTGATGATTATAATATAAGTTTTTGTCCCAAAATTTTCTTATAAGCCTGTTTTGTGTGCTGTGCGAAAATGCATATTTTCATTGCACGCGTATTTATTTAGCATATGTATTTAGGTATACATAAAGTGGCCTTGGAGTTGAATATAAAATAAGGAACCAGAGATATTGGGGAGGGATAATGTGCTTCGACGTGTGCGCATCCTTGTGCCTTGATATGCTGCTAAGGGATCGGCTTGGCCCCTTTTTGACGTTTGAGTACTCGTGTGCTCGTTGGTTTTCGTGTTTAAAGATTTTTGGTATTTAAAGACTTTTTTCAATTGAAATGCCTTCAAATATATTTATATATTTTAAGATTTTCTATTCCTGAAATGTAATTAGAATTTAATAAATTTACTGATATCGAACAAAAATGGCAGCAGTCACATTTTTTAGATTAAATCCCATCTTATATTTAGATCCAATATTTAGAAAACTAACTATTTTCGCATATTTTTTGCAAACTCTATGGATTTGCAATTTCTTAGTTTATCATTGTAATATGGAATCTTACATTTTTCGAGTAATTAAAGTGTACCACTATGAAAATTTTCCATAGTAATGTATATTTTTTTGTCACCATCAGAAAACAGAGGTTTCAGTGATCAAAAAGCGTACCGACTTTCTTTAAAAAGTACCTTGTTTGACGTGAGAATTTTCGATTGAAAATTGATGATGTTACTTTTTCGATATAAAATCAAAATAAGGGGGAAAATAAATGTTTTGAATCAAAAAAATTACAGCGTGTTTGAGACATAAGAAGGTAAGTTTCCACCAAATTTCCTGAAAATATTTTTTGCGGGACAAAAATAAAAAACCGAGTCGGTTATTTTGAATTTTCGCAGATATTTTGAGGTTATGTGAAAAAAGTATAAATACAAAAGTTGGAGATCTTTTTATTACCTACAACTTTTTTCGATAGGAGATGTAGTTTTGCCGGAAATCGTGAAAACTGTTTTTCACCCTTAAAAGTGCATACCATTCCACATCCCGACGTGAAATCGTCCGTAAATTATTTTTCCTCTTAATTTTGTTATGTATTCTTGCTTTTCCAATGGGTGTCATTCTGTTCTATATTTTTTTCACTTTTTACCATTTTCTATATGACAAATATTAGATACCTATAATATATGTTAGAGATAATAATATACCTACATTGATACATCGCACATAACTTGCCTAGCTGAATCCCGTACCGATGGTGTTGATGGTGTGCCGAAGGCGGTGAAATAATAAAATTTCTAATTAACTTTTTTGGATAAATTTCCCCGATTTATTATTCATAAAAATCGAGCATTAGCTGATATAACATGACACATGAACATGGGGAACATATATTGGGGGGGGAATATATGGGGAACATATATTGTGTACTTCATGTAGAAGACGCCTATTTATATATGTCGTTCAGTTTGCCGGCCATTTAACATCCTTAAAAAAAATGGTCCTTTAAAAGGGTAAAATTTAAATTTAATGGTAAAAATTAAAAAACAATTTTTTTTATGAATTTTTTAATCTCGTCTACAACGTACAAATAAATCAATGTTTAAGGGCAGGCATTCTATCCAAGAGACCCTGCGCCTAAAAAATTTTCTGAAAAAAACTTTTATTGCGAAACCTAATTTTTGTGGATGCTATATATATTCTGGAATTGCTTTTAAATCAAAATTTCTCATGCTGTATTTATGATTATGTGTCTTGTCACGCTGTATTTAGATTATGTGTTTTGTCACACTAGTTACGCCACTGGACACATTTTTGACCACTTGCCCATAATGGAATAGCATCGCTACGATTTATTGTTTATACGTGACCAGCAATGTTTTAATGTACGACGTTGCACTACGTATGGTTTTGTATACCTACCTACTTATTATTATTGATTTGTTTCATTTGTTACGCGTATTATGATGTTACGCGTATGCTTATTGTTGCATTATTACCTATTATAAATTTTATGTAAAGAAGTATAAAGTTATTTCAAACTAAGAAGGCGAAATCGGTCATAAAACGTTAGACAAGTATATAAGCTATTTCATATATTCATTTCGATACATTAAGGTATTGCGCTATCCGCTCTCATTCACAGCTGTGACATGTGTCGCAGCCAATAAGAGTATATACTCGGTACACTTCTCTTCTTATTTTGTACTCTTCTTATTTTGATGCGAGTTTACAACTGTACCTAGAGCAACATTTTGTGTGTCTCTATATCTATGTACCTGAAAAAATACTGCACGTCTTCAGCTGTCTCGCAGGGTATAGAGGACGTGATCATTTCCGAGCCTCTCCCCTTTGCAGATACGGGGGCATCTCAACAGCACAATAATATATTAACGCGGCAATACCCGAGACACCATTGTGTAATTAAATATTAATTTGACAAACATTTGCTGCTTCACTGATATTTTTATTGTTTCAAAATTGTTTAAGATTCCCCACTCCCCAGATATTTATACACGAGATGAAAATTTTCCCATGTTAATTAATTATGACGAATGTAAAAAATGCATTTGCGAGTAGATACCTTTATGCCAAGCAATATCACGATCGATAATATTTTACTTTAATTGTCATGAAAATGTATCCTGAAGAGAGCCCAAGAATTTTCCTAAACAAAATGTCAAATTAATGTTTTGGTTCTAATTTTCTTTATTCAAATTCCATCAGACATCAAAACTGCATTATGTCAGAAAGGCTTTATTTCTACTATCTGCTCCTTATGATCGCGGTACCGTTCTTTCAATCTCAATCAAGGATATCACCGGGTTAATTAATTTGTGTCCAACTGGCACCTTCGCCATAAATTAGGAATAATCTGCCTATAGTAAAAATAAGTATATTTGATTGTTTTTCCCATATCAATTTAAAATATTATACATCCAGCATCTACCAGTAATGTCTGTTACCCCTTTCTATGCCTCTCTACAAAGGTATACAGCATGCAGTGCAGCGATTGCAGAGTACAACTGCGCCGAGCGGGCGACCGGTGAAGAATACACAAGCTGATGTTCCGAATGACCAGTTGTGAAATAAAAAAGTGCTAGCTGTGCAAAGCTGTTTTCGGGGAAGCGGGCAATGCAGAAGAAAATTTACATGATGTGAAGACATAGAAATGTTGAAGACAAGGTAACGGATTCAATCAAATCGAGTTGCGAAGATTTGTACGTGCAAACCCAGCTATTATATTTATAGTATTTACAACTACTTAAAGAAAGAAAATAATGAAATGACCTAATAATGAAATGACCTAATGAACTAAGTTTTTGATATCCATTTTAGATCCGCCATCTTGAAAAATTTTAATCGCTAGCAGTTGACCCTTGTCGGTCCCTACAATAATTGTTTGAGTACCAAATTGAAAAAAATCAAAAAAACTATCCCTAACCTCTGCCGAGTTATACTCTTTGAAGTTGGTATAACGGCCATATTATTTTCCGCCATTTTGCCCATTTTTTCCCCTTTGATTTTATATATTTTGATTTTGAACCCTTTGATTTTATATCAATATCATAGGGTTTATGCCATCCACATGAAAAAAACATAGTCCACCATCTTTGGGAGTCCTTCATATTGTATTTAGAGTGACATCATTTTATTTTCGTATTCTTCTCAGTAAACCCTTTCATTTGATACCCATATCGCGGAAGTGCATAAAACATAAATGATCCGCCATCGTTGGGAGTCCGTCATATTGGATTTAGGGTGACCTCATTTTATTTCCATATTCTTCTCTGCATACCCTTTCATTTGATACCTATATCATGGAAGTGCATAAAAAATAAATAATCCGCCATCTATGGAAGTCCGCCAAAACGGCAAGAAACCTACCCCTACATGGGTTACACACATTTTAAAAGGTTTCTCTGTGGAAAAAACACTTTACCCCAGTTTTGGAGGATGCTGAGCACGCTGGTGGTGTTGGATATCACGTCCGACCCTTACCAACCCCTTCACCGGATAGCCGAAAGAATTGATTTTTTCAAATATCAACGGGAAACGGATTTTCCCCCGTTTTCGAGGATGCTGAGCACGGTGGTGGTGTCGGATATCGCTATCAACCCTTACCAACTCCTCCACAGGCCAATAGTCGCCCCCGAAAAGGAAGAATTTTTTGTTCAAATTTTCCCCCATTTTCGAGGATACTGAGCTGCGCATTGTGGAAAGCGTTTTCCGCTGGTATTTGAAAATAAATCACCCCTTTCGAGGGCGAGTATTGGCCGGTGGAGAGGTCAAAACAATTTCGGATTGGGTTCGAAGTGAAATTCTAACACCGCCATCGAAACGGGGACGTGGAAGGTAATCTTGTTCCGACTCAAAATATTTACATGTTCGTCCGACTCCTATTTATCATTGTTGGGACTTCTTGAGTTTGGAAATTAATTAAATGTATTTTGATTCTGAACATTACCACTTATTATATACAAACCCAGTGATGTAACAATATCATACAAATATTGTGAAAATAACATAGGTCCAGGTCCTAGGTGCGATCCCTGAGGAGCACCTGACATGATATTAATGACAGACTATGAACAATTATTATAACTTAGTTGTTTGTGTTCTTGTGATTCTTGTTTTGTTTTTACAGTAAAGTTGATATATTTAGAAATTTTGAAAAATGTTTTTCGTTCAGATTTTGTTTTTATAATTAATGGGATTTTTTCGTTCACAACAAAAATATTACATCCTCACACATGACAGAGCCTGACGTCACTCGTGATACGGCATAATTTGACCGATTACCTAATATGAATAATGGGACAGGGAGGCTAAACATAGCGATTCTTATTTGATTCATATTATAATGAAAACTCCCTATGGTCTTTTTTACAAATTATTTACCTAGGGAATACTTTTATGTCGCTGCCATGATTTTGATATTATAAAAATCGGTTTCTACTTCTGGTCGTAACAAATAAATATTTGTAACTATTACAAGGGAGCAAGCAAAGTGCTTAATTTCCTCCAGCGGATATTTTGAAGCGGAGGGCATCAAAGTCTAAGGGATAGAATGACACTTTGCTCATGAGATGCCTTAAGGGTAACATCATAGAGTAAATACAGTAAGAGTATTTCACTCAATCCAAATTCCCTATCTCCCAAGTTTCGTTTTTTATGGTAGTGTCCCTGCACATGCGCACAATCAATCGGTGAAATGACCGTTGTGACTTAGCAACCAGGACAACTATACATAATAACTATTCTATGATAGGACGGAGTGGATAAATCTGACATAATTACAGTTCCGTTATTATCTTTCACTTTGATCCTTGTTATAAGAAAAAGACAAACAGCGCTACATATATCCTAACACCATGATACTAAGAGTACAAGATATGATCACTTGGGAAACGCGTTTGGAACAAACTTGCGCATGACGTCACCCCGTGACAAAAATTTATGGCGATATATGGAGACGGAAGCTTTTTACATGGTTTTATTATAAAGTTTCGTTATGATTCTACTCGATATAACTATTTTGGACATTGCTTAAGTATACAGGGTGTTTACGAACTTGAGAAATATTTTATATTTTAATTTTTCTCAGTTATTAAAGCACTTTCATTAGGTTTATTTTTTGTAACGCATTTACTTTTAGCATAATATATTATCATGAATTAAAAATAATCTCCCAAGTTATTAAATGCCCTGTATAGGTAGGTACAAAAAAGAACAATCCAACCCAACCAACATGATATTCCCGCTCATTAAAGGGCCTGTACCCCGAACACTGACAAATATCTGGTGTCGGAGAGCTGGGAGCTGGTACTTTGCCGTTAAAGGTCTACTACGGCACGAACTGGAATCAATGACTATCCACGTCTATAATCCTTGAACTGGAATGGCACTTAGTAGAAGGATTGTTTGTAAAGAACCTGTACATTAATTAGTAATTACGGCATTACACCTTTACTTTTCTATAACTGCACGGGGTCTTTACAGTTAAAGCAAGTGAACGGGTAAATACCTTATATATAAAAATTACTAAAAATAGATATAAATATACATTAGTTTATTTTATATAATTAATTATCAAAACCGTCACAAAATAACTAATAACATTCACATTTCCTTTAAACATACGCGCCAATTTACTCGGTTATTTTTAATTTTCTTCCCGTGGCGTGTTGCTGTTCTGATTTTGCAGATGACGGATGTTGTTTGTTTGGTTTTTGGATTTTTTATATTTATATTGCTGATTAAATTCGTACAATAATTATTATTCGTACATAGTGCAGTTTTTTTACTATTTAGAGCAGGCATCAATTTAGCATGTACGCACAACCGCACGAAAGATAAGTTTTGACATAACCATACCTAAGTTTTATTTGGCATCTTTAGCCTTTAGCTAAGATTTTTGTTTATAACGTATATATTTCATATTCTTAATTATTTATTAATATAATTATGTCATCCATAATTAAAGAAAAAAGTAGAAGGCAAGGACGTGAAGGTACAGCATTATCTTTCAACTTCCACTTATTTTTGGGCAATTGCAATAATTTTTCTTTAACATGAAAATCATAATCAGAAAAATGCAACATATCCAAACATTTTTAATATTAAAATCATGCGTTTGGTAGCACTTTTGCACCCATAATTTGCAAATCTCTGCTGCAGTTGGAAACTAAAGTATCGATATGTACTGGAAGGATTTTTACTTTTTTTATTATTGTTACTGGTACAACCCTTCATTGCACAGTAAACCATTGTTTGTCACAATCACAAATAAACAAAATAATTAAAATAACGTATTTAAACTTATAAAATAATGTATTTAAACTTTAAAATAATGTATTTTAAAGATGTGTCAAATTTGAATATTTGAAATTTGTCACGGAATGACGTCAGCAGAGGGAGAGAGATAGGGGATCGCATGCGCGTTAGCATATCTTGTAGTCTTGTATCATGTCCTAACACTGTTGCGCAGTAGAGAACGACGCTTGTGTAGGCGCCCTGTGCAAGTAGACAGAGGGGCAAATACGTCCAGGAAAAGTAGTGGGAGTGAAATATCTTATTGTTTCTGCTCGCTTGTAACACTCAGGAGAAGTACATATACATGTACATAGTTTTCATTTTTTTTGTGCATGACAATTTAAAAAACAAATGTCAAAATAACATAATATTTAAAATAAGTAAATATTGTTTCAAAATCAAATTATACAACAAAACGTTGCTAAGGTTGTTTTTAAACAAACTTTTAAAAAATATATAATAGAAGAAGTTCTTCAGATTCAGGATACTCTGTAAGAGGCAATCCTCTTTTCATACAGTAGTGTTTATTATTAGTCTATATAGTGAAAAATATGAAAAAGAGTACCGCCTAATAAATGTTGGATGGGGGCTAAGCAATTAATAACTGCGTGCACTATATGAGTATCTATTTGATGAAGATGTTATTGCATTCCATTAATCTCTTAACTATACTTGGTTACTCTATTACACGCTATTCCATGGTTTATACCAATACCTATAGAGATTCAACAATTTGCAAGCGTTGCTTTGCTATGACAAGTAACTGAAACACCCGAATCAATCCATTGTCAGTATATTCACAGAATAATGTTCGTAGCTAACTATTAATAATTTATTCACAATAAATGAAATGTAATTTTGCAAATCCTGACCAGACATTTTGTAATCAAAATCAACATACAATGTATACTGCGGTGGTTATTCTCCAACATAAATATTAGTTTTAGTTGACTAATTCTATCTTTGCTAGCTTTGATATCGAAAGAGTAAGATAAAGTTTGCACTCACGTTGGTAGTTTTCCAAGAATTTCAACATTTCAAATACTAATCAGAGAAAATTAATTGACGGCTATCACTTGGAGATCAAACGTTTACAAAACTAACGGAGAACGATTAATTATGTTATAAAGTAACACGTTGCTTATTTTAATTATTGTATTTAACGAATATATAATTTATATAGAAAATTGGATAAATAAATACATTTATTTGGATAACGTGCAAGTAGTACAACATTAAGTGATAATTACCACATTCCTATTGACATGAAATATTTATTATAGAAACGTTACGCTGTCACAAGTCAAAATCCATGATTTTAAATCCTTTGATTTGTGTCATATACCTACCCATGTAAAAATGACAATTATTATTCTCGTATCGCTTCAAAAATAAAACGCTTCAAAAATTATTATAACGGTCTTCAATGCAAACCCAGTGCTTCCGGGTCAAAACGACAAAAACTGAAATAAGGTCAAAGAATACGAGTTTTTTTTGATTTTTGACAAAACCCGGTCGTCTACCGAGGTCGAAAACTTCGATTTAACATTGCCTTTCCATCATAAACAACATATCAAAAAATACCTGATTTGATGCGCTCAATATATAATCTGATTGTACTAATTATAGAATTTAAATGAAGACTGTATTACTTTGATGCTTTATTACAATAATTATGATGTGAACGTATACAAACAACAACCATGCGTTCAAAAGATGTGTTCACGCGTATATAAAATAAACAAATAAAAACGTCTATATAAATATCAAATGCACCCCATGTAGACACCCAAATGACAAACAGTTACATCTATTGACAGTTTTATATACGCTGCCTTTGAGCTGTTAAAACAAGCTAAGCGTAGACTTCTTTGGAGTGAGCAGTGCCATAGCACAGAGAGTGAGGGATGGCGGTGGAGGAAAAAATGTAGTCTAAAACAAAATATATATCTATACCTATATCTCCCCAAATTTCATGTATAATTCTTATATGTGATGTATGCTACTGGCATACTCAAGGCGCCAAGTAATAAATCAAAATAAATATACCCCTTTATGCTGATGATTATTATTACTTTTATCTTTGAGAATATAACACGTCCTATATAATAAAAGTCTTTATTTAATATTGCCTATTGATATGGATGCATTTTTTTGTTTTATTTTATTATTTTATTTTACAATACCCCAGAACAATCCATTTACGGGGTAGGATACAACAGTAACAAACAAAAAATACAGTAAATTTTGATAAATTACAAAGAAGTAATGACAAAAATAATAATAATACACAAGAAACTTAATGATAAGTATTAAGAGACGTGATTGTAGCTAAATTACAATTGAATATATCAAACCGGTTACAATAATTATTATAATTAGTAGTGAGTTGAAAGATATATTTTTTTGTACATTTGTATGCGAATTAGGTAGGTAAAATAATCAGATAAATTAGAATTGTACATATCAAACTGATTACAATAATTATTATAATTAGTAGTTATTTGAAAGATAATTTTTTTGTACATTTGTAAGCGAATTCGATAGGTAGGGAAGGTTCTTTACCTTAATCGCTTTCAGCCATCTACCATATTGAGACAAAATCTTAATCGATTTACGGCCCTAAGGTTCTTGCTGGTGAATGCTCAAGACTGATAAACCATAAATACATAATCATAGCGAATTCGAAACAAAAACCGTTGCATGTCACCAGTACAAAAGAAGACAGTATCAACAATACCAATGTACCTATAACAGAATAACAATGCCAATGTACCTATAACCCGACAGACAATTTGAATAAGGCGGGTCATTACATTTGGCAACACCGTCTGAAAATTTGTGAGGTTGCCACGGTTTCTTCGGCACTTGACAGTAATACCTAACCACAGAGATATATACTAAGAGATACGTAACATATGGGGGATGCGCAAGAAAAATGTGTCGTTTAGGGAGAATAAAAGATGGATCCCGCAGTGGAACGGAGCATGCGCTTTAACATTTCACTAACAGCTTACATACAGCTTAAATACCGAAGCAGTTGGGTTGCCGCTAGCTTGTATCAAATTGATAGATTATTTTGAGCAGAACAGCAGAACGTGGAAATAATGAGCCACTATTACCTTTGACTGATGTTAGAGAGGTAACTATTACCATTTACAAGGTTTAGTTTGTTCACTTTTCTTGTTTCTAGCAAGTAGCAGAAGCAATAAAATTATTTTACAATAGATACATAAATTTGACCTCGAACTTTTGTTTTTTTTGGATTTTTACTTTTGTGTCTTTGGAAAATATAATAAATGTGTAGGTACACCTGAAGCTGGAGGGGCTAACAAATTTATTTCAGTTATTTACACAACCATCTCTTAAGAAAGTAAGTCATAAATAAGTAATCTTATTTAATTTATCACGAATTTGTTTACTCCACCATAACCTCTAATTACAAATGAAGTCTCTAAAACTTACTCGTTGATTGAACGACTCTGAACTCTGAGTCCTTCGATTAACGACTTACTACAATCTGACAGACTTGGCATCAATGTTCGTTGGTTATTTGATGACGTAACGGTTTTTGTTTTGAATTCCCTATGTGTAGGTATGTGCGCACCTCCCTGTGTTGATTTCCTTGTTTCTGCTTGATTTGGTTGTACGAGTATATCAATTTAAACATGGTAGGTAAATATAGACAACGTTAATCAATTTTCGCTTATGTTATTTTGTATTTAATATTTACAGGTTGTAAGTAATATAAAAGTAGGTATCGGAATAAAATATGCTTTCTTAGTATATACCTACTTATATACTAAATATTTGCGTTTTTAATGACTACTCGTCTACGTCCCTGCGGAACTTGTTTTCTCCCTTATCTCTGCCACCCTAGGCGCCCTGCAGAGTGAACAGGCGTGCAAACCCATAACCTATCATCCCCGGGCAAGATAAAATCGTCCCATGGAGATTTAATTTTACCAAACGACAAAGACGAGGCTTTGTCGTCGGCCTTATTAATTTATTCGTGATTTATGACTTGGATGTTGAGGTGATTATATCTGAATGATAAATATATATGTTGATAGTCAATTACGTTTCTAGTTCTATTGATTTCAGTCAGTGTGTTCAGAAAAATAAGTACCTAAATATTAATTTAATTAATATTTACTTAATATTTAATTATTAAAATAATAATAATAACAATAGATTTCCTCTAACTACATGGCAAATACTGTAAAGGTTGTACCAACTTGTAAGGTTAAAAATAATAAAATAATATAAAAATACACATTAATGATCTATCTATATATATTTCTGGATGCTTAAAATAGATGTTAGTAGTAACACATATTCTATAAGACTCCCCACTACATAAGTTTGTAACATCGAAATATGAGAGAAATACCCGAGCAAAAAACCATCATTATATCGATCCCTTCGCACCTGCTACCGCATTTTTAACAGCGTTGTCAAGTATAACCGATGTACGGGAACTTAAGGAAAAACAAATGATTTTATATACATCGCCCATCACATTATTATGACATTATCATGTAGTATAAGAAAATATTGATCACACTATATACCTTTCGTCATATCATAAAACAATTGGATGGTGAATGTGATGCAGAATAAGAATGTTTCCCATACAAATATTACGGATCCATTTTACACGTTCCTCGGCCGTGTCACATCGGCACATTCATTGGATGCCTAAATTTCCTAATACCATCGACCGTTTTATGGTAAAATGGGATCAACAATAATTCTTGATGTAATACAGTTATTCTTTAATTTAGTGTATTATTTTAATGGGTTTTGTGTTAAAATTGATTAGTTATTAGTATTCTATCAAAACATAACAACTTGTTGAATGAAAGCGCCTTTATAGTGACGATTGTAGCGCTTGCTGTAAGAGAAGTTATACTGCCCCGATCTTCCATTGGGGCAATTGTGGGTATCCTTTGAAAATTTTTTATGTCTCATATTTCGATGTGTCAAACAGTACGTTCATCCCTTCTAAAAACTTCCTACAATATATCAAGGGTCCATATGTCCATATAAATATTTATGTTAACTCAATAATATCCTACGGCACAAGCGTACGGGCTTTGTGGCTATCATGGGCGTAGGTGTTTCTTACAAAATGTATTGATATTAATAACTAACTTTGGTTTTGAAAGTGAATCGTTGTTTTCTAATTAGTTAATTTTGAGATATAGGTACTGTTTACAATAGAATACATACTTATTTTATTATATAAGTTGTTACTTCTTACATAGGTTATTTTAGAAGTACAAACCCATATTTTTTCTAGCAACTGGCAAGTGTTGTATGTCTACCTGCATAGATTCAGGTCTAGGTAATCGAAAATTAAGCATATTAGTAAGTAGAATACTACCAATTTTATTATTAATTAATTTGAAAATAAAACTTAAGCTAAATAATATTCTTCTCAACTGTAGGGATGGCATTTTAAATTCGTTAAGTACCTACTGAAATTTGATAATATCTTCTTTCAGGGCATAAGTATACCGAAAACTTTGAAATGTAAAAACTTAAGAAACATCCTTGCACATTCTCCATTGCCAGTGATTGAACATCATGTGGTGTATACCAGACAATAGGGAACATGACTAAAATTTTTAAATGTAAAAATAATACTAAACACCATAGCGTAACGTTGTAATAAAACGTGTACTTCAAAAGAAAACAAGATTTCTAATTGATCCGCGCGATCGGTATGAAGAATCTAAACAGCGATAAAATTGAAGCGGCCCAAAACTAGCTGTGACGTCATAAACTACAATATTCGGTAGGCGTTGCGCCAGAAGGCGGCCGAATGAAGTATGATATCAAGCAGTCGAGTGCTGGGATCTCTCGTAGCCGACCGAATCGGTCTCCTCGCCGTTTGTAAATTGTAGGCTGTGGCGTCACGGCTTTGAACTTTGAAGTGTCTGAGACTAATTTGAGCTATTATTATAGTTATGATTATAATATAACTTTCTTGTCCCAAAATTTTTTTAAAAGTCTGTGCTGTGGTTTTGCAATGAAAATATTAATTTTTATTGTTATAGTCACATTATTTTCATTTCTATATTTCAGGCTTATAAGAAAATTTTAGGACAAAAAACTTATATTAATCATCACTGTAATAATAGCTAGTGCCTGAAACTAATTTGATTATCAGATCTTATGTAGCTTTTTAAATAAGTATCTATAGTTTACCACAATAAATGCATCTATTTGCCTTTCACTCTATAAAATCCGAACTTTAAATCTTATCCTACACTGTGCTTTTATTAAGTTCTTACTTTAATTATTTAAGTAATAAATTTTTTAGTAATCGTTATCGTTAATAAAGATAACCATAACGCAGTAGCGGGGTAGCTTTCCAGCGAATACGCTACAATATTATTATCGTAAATGTTTGAAAAATATTTTTATTTATAAAACTGGGTTGTGATTGTGAATTATTCCGTCGATTTCACGATTCCTTTTTCACTCTGATCTCAATATACAATACAATAGCAGATGTATTTGTATGTGCCATTATCTTTTTATAAATAATGCTAATGCATCGATCACTGTTAACATAAACAATTTTAAATTATTTGATACTGCTTTCTAAGAACTGACCAACTTCTATCGTGAATTGTGATGGATGTACATACAATATAATGGCAGCACCTATTTTAAAAATGATTATTAAACGTGACAAGGTTATTACTTGATCTATTTTCATTAGGATTATATTAAAAGTTGAAATGTTTGTTTTATTTATTTATGAATGCGTACGAAACGAAAACATAGATTTTAAAATTATTTGGCCAATGTTGATAAGAAATATAAAAAATGCACATCCTAGTCGAAGCAACCATTTAAAATTAAAATATTAACCGGGTCTTTTTTAGGCTACGTAATTAGTGGAATCGCGCAATTAATAAGCATGCAACATCCACTTGAACATATTATTCATAATTTATGTTTTATTGAACACCAAACTCGACATGTCCATTTTTGGGTCAAATTGAGTTATTGGTTATTGGTATAATAGATATGATATTATGTTCAATGTTCGTTGCAACATTCCGCAAGTCTCGGTGAAAAACCTTTCTTGGGTAGACAACAAGGAATATACTGCAACGTTAGGATATGTCTAAAATATAGTGCGCTCGGTACGGTGCAAGAAGTAGACATATCCCATTGATATCCGGGGGATGCCCAGTTCTTGCACCGCATCTTATCACCGTTAATTTATCACTTTTTCACTATTTCATTATTTTTTTACTATAACATAGGTACATAGGTACTAACCAATGAATATTTTTTGTAATTTTGTGTTTGCTAATATGAGATAGACACATCTTAATTTCTTTAAACGTACTTTAAAAATAGCTTTAAAATTTATCGGTGCCCACTTCTTGCACCGATATATCCATTAGTTCTTGTCCTTTTTTAATATATGATATAAATAAAATTGTTGCTGTAAATGAAAATGTGATTGTGTTGTTATCATTGCTTAGTTCAATTAATGAAAGTAATGAGAGCAATAATATTTAAATAATTTTATATATTATGTTTTATTTATTTTATAAAACGTTCTGTAAAATTGATCAAAGTGGACATGTCCAGTTTTTGCACTGGAGAGAAGGAGTTTCCTCATTTACTCGGTATAGTAGGTGGTAGAGTAGGTATAGTAGGTGGTAGATAGAGTAGATTTAAGCTGATCTCGTCACCATATTTACCTACCTACCGATATAATTATACCTAGTTCCTAGTGAATTTTTTGTCTTTCACGAATAATATCAATAATAAAGGCCTTTGTTTATTATCCTTTCTTTGCCGGTCAGTATCTAAGTACCACTTACTCGACAACCTTCTGTATCCTCCCAGCGACAGTCACTGCAGGTTGACAATGCACTGGATGCCATGTTTTAACCAAATTTAGTATTGCGCTTATGGGAAAACAGTATAAAATTATTTTGTTCGGCAGACCGATACCGTTTAGAGGGAAACTGTATATGAATATATGAACTTATTTATATTATTGAATATATGAACTTATGAATATATTGTAGAGAATCAAATTTGGGTCAAGATGTAGATATATAGATCTTCAAAATGTTTATAGAAAAGTACAAAATCATGCCTCACTACTATCATTGATTGAAGGTCTCATTCAACGCTGCTACTATACAGTAATCATGTTAAACTACATCGAACGACTCAAACTTTTTTTGCAGATGAACATTATATATGCTACATAATACCTATACACTTTTCTGGATCATAATAAAATAATTTACTTACCAATGTTTATTCAAAATTTGGTCCTGAACGTAGTACCTACATATTATGTTATGTCAGTTTTATGTTTTGGTTCGGTAATGGATAACTCTGAAACTATTTTTGTCAATCACACATTGAGAATAAGAAGAAAGTTGGAAATATGTTCATATTCATATAAAATACAGGAACATGTATATTGTATGAATATGAAAATATTTCCAACTTCTGCTGAGGCATCATTATCCCAAGTCCTCAAAAATGTGTTGACGAAGCGATTTTGGTAGTGTCCGATGGAATGTTTCGATTATTATTAATTAATTGCGTATTACACATATGACATTACGTGTGTGCCTCGATCCTTGAACGTAAACCGCGAATAATATGAATCATAACTCATAACCACTCCACTGCAGCTGTACCGTTGACTACATACTGCATTTATTTTTATAATTCCTGAAATGTGGGCCACGGTCTGTTTAAGAAGGTTCTTAATATACCTAAATGAAATGCATATCATATGGCTCCAATAATTATTTCAAATACAGATCTTGGAAAATTCTGTTTCAATTCCCAGTTACTGCTATTAAGTACCTACTTTACTTATCAGTACACACATTCACACACAATAGGTTAACTTTTTTTTCTGCCAGAGTTGTAAGTTGTATGTAAGTAATGCCAAGTTAATGTCTGCCTGCAGACAGACACATATTCTATATGCACGGGTCAGGCCCGTACGTCAGTCTTATATCTTATCGTTGATGGAAAGAAATGATAATGATCGATTACCACTATACCAGGACCAGGCACCGAACCCCGAACACATTAGATGATACAAAGATGATACTCAGGGAAAATCTCTGATGTGGCTTATAATTAATGTTATACATATGCGGATTAAAATGGGACATACTTATGGCATCAATGATACCATAAGCATCATGTTCTTTTTAGTGTTAATGCCTTATTAAGATTAATTTTGGCCCATTTAAAAATATAAAATAGGTAGTCTACCCGTACATGCCTTCGGGGTTTTTGGATACAACCAAAATTTGCTACTACTCATCCGACATTACTAAGTAATGTCTTGTGACAAGCAGCGTCCTGCAATGCAGGCACCTAGAGCAGCGACCCTAGCCAAAAGTAGGCTAAACTACATACTGAATGGATTTACAGGTAACAACTACTCAGAGAGCTAATACTCCTTCCTGTATTGAATTACACCTGCAAATCCCATAAGATAGCCATGGTCATTCCCTTGCACTCTACTGCTTGGTCTGCTTGACTGTTTTTATAGTTTTGGTCATTCATTAATTCCTCTACCTACGGTGTACTGATGAGAGCCAACAGCTCGAAACTAGTCTACACCTGGTGGAGGTATTGGTGAATGACCATGGCTATCTTATCGGATTTGCAGGTGTAATTCAATACAGGAAGGAGTATTAGCTCTCTGAGTAGTTGTTACCTGTAAATCCATTCAGTATGTAGTTTAGCCTACTTTTGGCTAGGGTCGCTGCTCTAGGTGCCTGCATTGCAGGACGCTGCTTGTCACAAGACATTACTTAGTAATGTCTGTTGAGTAGTAGCAACTGACCGCTAGAGGGGTCTAGTTATCCCTCGCTTGCATTCTATTTTTAGTAAATTATTTTTTCTGCAAAATTATGTTGGCAATGAATAGACTAATAGATTCCTGTTTAAGTGTATTTGGTTGTAATTTACCTAGATGGTAGTAAACAGGTTTATACTAAAAGTTAAAACGAAAACACTTACATGTGGTAAATCATGTTCTTCAGCTTGCATATTAATATTAGTGTCTCTGTCACAATAGTTATGATCCATAGCCATAATAATGAACTTTACATAAGTAAAACAGGGAAAAAGGAATATAATAAAGCACAACACCAATATTTTAAACACTATTTAAATAAACAAAAGTCAACACAGAAAAACACAATTAACCAACACTGGCAACAAGTCTTAAAAATATAGGTTATGCATTATGCTGTTATGCCAGAGAACACTGTTCTCTAGTTACGCTATGTGAATGAGTTCGCGATATGGTCTATAAAAATTGGTGGCGCTCTTGGGAAATGATGCATTTTAGTTTATTAATTTTTATGGGTTGGTGTTGATGTCAAAAATATTGCTGTCAAATGAGATTATCTATCGTTAAATCAACTTTAGTACTTCTTTAAGAATTTTCTCGAGAATTTTCTTAATATCAAAACTTGTCTTGTCTTGTGAATCTGACAATTCAATATAGTGTATTTGACAAGTCTGACAAGTCAATACATTAAACTTGTCAAATCATCTGACAAGTTAATCCTTTTAGAAATTCTTCCAGTAAATATATAGTATATAGGTATATTAAAATTACATATTACTATTATTTGACAGTTAAAAATCCAGTTTGTGTCAATGATTCATGGCGCATATCCGAATGAAATTTATTGACATTGTCGTGAGACATTAAAAAAAATAATGCAAAATCACTACTAAGAGCCCCCGCTCGAATTACGCCTCTGATTTTAAATTATGTGTATTTATGATATTTTATGGACCTAGATGCCCCTGTGTGTTATGCGACTAGTCATACAAGGACTTGTGTCAGTGTATAGCAGGTTGCCTGAAAGTAGGTAGATTTCTGGTGGAAAATTATTCTATATTGAAGATAATGGTTACTGATTTGCCGTATGGGTTCTTTATGGATTAGCATCCATTATCATAATTACATTATGATTCATAAGCATTATTTTGTTCCAGACAGAAATCGATTAATCATAATGTAAATTAAATTTATCCGATTTCTCATTTAAAAATTAATTAATACACAACCCACCCATTAATGAACCTACCTACAAACCACTATGTTCGTTATAGCTTTTAGGAGATATTATTTAAATTTACCATTGTTTAAATTAACAATGTTAATACTGTCTCATGCTTGGAAGTATTTCACGTGCTTTTTTTATTATTAGTAGATAAATAAAGGAAAGTTTTGGTATATAAGTAATAAATATATTTTTTATTATAATAAAGTCTTTTTGTCATACATAAGTAGACAACATTTTATATAATCATAAATAATAATATTATATTATTGCCACTTGGAGTAGTGTGAGAAAATTGTACATATGAAAATATTGATATAAAAAAAACAATTCTTGTAAGTACATACAAAGAAAATTCAAAAGGTAACTTAAAATTCAGGGAAAATAAAAAGAGTGAAGCTACATAAAGATAAGGTAGGTAACGATAACATAAAATATTTAATTTAATACAAATTACTACAAGTTAATTTTTGGAAGGACTTAGGGGTAACATAACAATAACAGAAACTGTACAAAATAAGACTATCAGATTTAGTTTATTCTATTTTGTTGTGGCCTTTTTGCATCACAATCTTGGTCCACACCCAAACCCGAATCAGAATGTTCATGATGGCTTCTACTAAAATTATGGAAATTATCTTGGCCTGAGCTATTATAATTACCCAAGTGGTTCCCATTATAATAACCAGATGGTTGTAAGGGTTCAGGTAGGCCTATAACAGAATTGCTATTGGTGTCCTTGTGGTCAGGGTAAGAAAAATTTGTTAAAGCCTCACTTAAAAAACTATGATGCGTGTAACTGGGGTTTTTGTCATAATGGTGCGAGTAAGATGTAAGTGTATTAGTACGACTTTTATCTTCGCTCTTAACTGAATTGGTTTGTTTTAATTTAACATGTTTCGAGTAATTAGTTTGCACTATGGTGTACGGTATTTCCTTAAGTTGTAAATCACTCATTCCAGACGTATCAATGAGATCGAATTCTAAATGTTTCTTTAATTCATTTGTAAGCCATGGTTTAGTCTCGGCAGGAGAACGAGATCGTGACCTGTGTTTTCGATGCTTATTCTTCCTACCTGTAGTATGGTTATCTGAGGACTCGGGTCGTCTCTCATTATTTTTTCTACTACTAACTACATTGGCTTGTTGAATACTATTTGAATTGTTGTCTCTAGATATATTTTTTTGTATTTCCTGCCACTGCTGCCCAGAATCAACGAGTTCATAATAATTATCAGACTTTGACCTACTAGTTCTACGTTCTGTAGATTTAGAGTCGTATTCAGACTCGGAATCTTTTCGACTTCTTGATTTCCTTCTCCTATGTTTTCTTCTAGATCTCGAAGAGCTTTTAGATAGCTCACTCTCGTTGTCAGATGTTCTACCTCTATGTTTTCTTTTCTTGCATGACCTGGAGTCATTGGAACTTTGGCTGTCTATAGAAGATGATCTGTATCTGCCAGATCTAACAGAACGTGGACTAGGCGGAGCTGAACTATTATACAAGCCTTTGGAATGAGGCTGAGACCAGGGGGCACTTCTCGTACTGTGAGGGGAATCAAATTTTTTGACATTAGATGTATTACTAACAGAGCTCAAATTATAAGCACCCTCAAAATGTTCAACAGGTAAAGGCAATGATACGTGCTTGATTTCTTGGGGGTGATATTGTGGAGGACGCACATTTTCGTGTATCTCGGAGGGTTCAGTATTAGTAAGGTTAAGTCTTCTGGAATACTTTCTCGAAGGCTTGCGTGAGAATAACGGGGGCTGACGAAGTTTCATTTGAGCATCTCTTACGGCTTGTTTTTCAGTTCTACCACTATATCTGAATCGGGACCCTAAAGCGAAAATATCTGGGGATGTTGGTGTGACTTGCACTAATCTAAAAAATGCATGGTGTTCAACACAGCACTTCCATAAATGTTTGCATGCTGATTTTGAAGGTGTTTCGAAACCATACGTGCATTCATCATTGTTTTTGTCCGTCACTCGTAACATAAAATATTTTCCTTTAAAGTATATTTTTGTGATTCTCGGCCAATAATAATTCCCGACCGTGTTTTTGTTTCGTAACACTATTATACCACTAGGTGTAAGTCCTAAAAAATACTCAACGTGATCTTCACCTAACACTGGATGCAAATCAACACCGTAATTCTCCAGCCACTTGACTTTTTCTAAATAATTTAGCTCCGCTTGTGAGGGCATTTGTCCAACTAACGTCTGATGCAGCTCGGCCATTCGCATTTCTAATTCAACACTTTGGTTTGGCAAAAAACGAAATTCGGAGACATATCCTGGGCTGTGCCTCCTGAGGTCATAATCACCTAATTCCGACTGTAAAATGTAAGCACCTAGTTCAGCTGCAAGTTCGAAAGGGACTAGCAAACGCCCTTGTAAAATATCCTGCTTAATTTGCAGGAAAAATTGATACCTAGTAATTTCCTCCAATAATTTACACGGGTCAGCTGCATAGAATTTGACTCCAAAATAAAGTGTATATGGGTCAGGTCCATTAATCTGTTTGTTCAGTTTCTTAGTCGGGTCCAACCAATGCGTCTGTCCATTTTGATCCAGGTAACGGAGGCCAAAGTAAGCAGTTTCAAGTAGATTCAGGTGTCGGAAAACTACATCCAGCAAAGCTTGCCCATTACTGTTATTTTGCAATTCATGGACTAGTTCAGTTTCATCCAGAAATACAATTTTACAGTGTACTGAATAGACTTTAGAACAAAAACACTCCATTTTAATTTAATTTCTCGAAGAAATTAATAAAGGAATGCTGTTCATCCTAAAATAAATCAAATATTAGTAACTAGGCCAGTGTTTTACTGCAATGTAAAAACTTACTTGCATTTACAAGTTCATATCCACAATAATTATGCTTAGCCTTGTATATTGGACTTAGAGGAAGGGCAATCACCTTTTGAAGTTCACTAGTGGTTCACTGCACACTGCATACTGAAGAGCTATTTTGACCACGAATAACCAATGATGGCTTGCATTGTCTTAGCATTCCCTTTCCACCTTCCATGCCATGCCATATTCTACAGGTGATACTGAAGTACTTACTCAACTTATAACCATAGAATAGCTTTGTTACACCTCGTTGAGAATAAACTTAGTAGGAGACTATTATAAAAATGATAGGTACTTTTTATGTTTAATTTACATCTCAAAGAACAAACAGGCAATAAATTTTATTTGCCCGTGAAAAAACGAATTCATTAGTTACGCAAATTTGTGCCATTTATTCATGCTGCTGGTAAGGAGCAAGAAACTGACAAAACAAAAATACAGTAAGTGCCTTATAGGAATGAATAACGTTTAGTAAAACAAAGGTACCTATATTATTGTTTGTAAGACGTCGCATACATACGTAGTACACCTAGTCCCTAGTTTATAGTATATTTATTTATACTTACTTCAACATATATAGTTTTTATATGGAATCTAGAACAGTTTTGTAACATTGTTATGGTTAAATAATAAATTAAGACTACTTTGACTAAAGCGGCAATTCGCCCACGCAATCTTTTCACCGGTAGGTACGTACGTCATTGGCGTAGTTGAGGGGACGTCTGTGACGTTGTGTGTCAGAGCTATTTAGATGCTGTACATATTTATTAGAAAAAAATATCATTCTGTGCAGGAATGAGGGGAATCTGGAAAACCTCAAATCATTAGTTAGAACTTGCGGCACAATTTTTTATGATTGATAAAGATGGTTATTGTTGTGATGGTTATTGTTAAGTCAATAAAAAATACTATTTAATGAGATACTTAGTATATATAGTGACGTCATCTCTTCCCTATGTATTTTATGCCATCTCAGACAAAACTGTTATCACTTTAGTTTATAGTGTCCTGCCTGATAGACAAAAGACAAATAAACACAATAACTGACAATATAATGCTGTTATCGAAACGAATGTTTCATTTCAGTTATGACTAACACTTACAAGTATTTGCATAATGTCATAATATAATAACTACAATCTACAATAACTAAGTACCTACTTGTCTATTATTACAGTCTATCATCAGCTAGGTCTAAAAAACGAGGTGGGACTAAACGGCACTTAGGTTTTTATATTGTCCTATATGTGATACAAAAGGATCACTTTCTAGACATTTCGGATTCTTAGCTAAGTACTTAAGTACCTTCGTATTTTGGCTGCCTTTTTGAACATTTGTTTAATCAATGTTATGACTGTATCTCAGAATCCGTTGGTCCTAGACGAAAAATGCCTACTAGGAAAGTTTTTCAGAATGAAATTTTACATACAAAAATTTTAACAAAAATAAAAAATGGGTAATGACGAATTTAATTTGGGAAAAATCTGTGTACCTATTAGTTTGATGTGAAGGAAAATTTAAAGGATTTTCCATTCAAAAACGCTGGCGTTTATTTACAAATTCAAAAAGAAACTGAAGTAAGAGTTCTAATTACCAACAATTATAATTTTGTTCTTAATATAGTATATCTATACTTGAAAACGAAATAATAACTGAATAGTTCACATAATTATTTTTATACCCTAAATCTACACGCCATTATTTTATATTGGCAAACATTTCAACCACTTTGGGCACTTTGTCTTAAAATGTATGTCATTTTCAACTAAAACATTTTCTAGGGAAAGTATAGAACTATCCAATATCTTCGCCCATCAAATTTCTTAGAAAATTCTTCACCCGTTTTAAGCTAGAAATGAATCTTCAGGTTCTACTGGTTCCAGCAACTTTACGGTTTCCTTAAATGGTTCCTCCTAAAAAAATATTTGATGCAAGTAATAAACGCAATTAATTGTATCCGAAAATAATCCTAGTTAGCGGGTACCTACTACCTAATGCATATATGTAATAGGTATATAACAACAGTCCGACCGGCGCGCTTATAGCTAAGTGTTAAATGTTAAATGCATCTAGAGCGGGAAAATTTGTAACCCCAAAAAGCCACATGGGTACACTGTATAAAATGTACTGAGCGTGTCAATCATGGTTCACTAACTGGTATCATCTTCACTGCAATCAGGCCAGCTTAAAATAACGAAGTGGAAGCCACTATTGGTATCCACGTAGAGAAAAAACAAGCTGTCGAAATTCCTTGCTGAGAGATGGAAAGAAGAGAAAATCAGACAAAAGATTGGTGATAGAGTTATGTTGGCCACTGTAGATGAACATTAAATTAACAAAGGATGAATGCAAAATAATACACGTGCTCTCAAATGAAACCAAGAAGACACGGTACTCCACTAGTACTCCACGCAAAGAATGCTGCTGAACACTATCCACATATTTTGTGCATTGCAGATTACACAGATGTATTCCTCATTTGCCTTGCTCTGAGTCGCCATATAGACAGTGAAATATTCGCTAGAAGTTGCATAAATGCTCGTGCCTGACTTGTTGATGGCCGCAGCTATAGGAGAGAAGCGGGATATGACACTGCCAGCGCACTGAAAATACTTATGCGAAATCCGAAGTTCCCAGGAATGTATTATCCTCAATGGTAGGTATATCTTGAAATTTCTCAGATGATACCTTCAATACCAACCAAGAGTTGACATATCAACTACACTGCATCAATATAAAAGTTTTTTAAGTTGCGCAGGTGCCACTCTGTGCAGATACCCTTCTATAGCATACCTACTCTGCGTGCAAACTATCACATTGGCATCTGGATGATAAGGGGCCCAGAAAACATCCCTGATATTCCGAACCCAGAATCAGGCCATGGGTAGACAACGAAAGAAGAACACCTCTATACCGTATGGTTGAAGGGTCTCCAGCTCCAGAAGGTGTAATGTAATAATGTCCTGCAAATTCCCTCGATCTTGTTGATCAATATACTGCACATGTTCTTGAACAGTCTGAACAGTCTTTAACAGTAAAATGCACTACTGTTTACAAACTTCAAACATGCTCCAACGGAGTGGAAGATGAGGATGAAGAGACGAGATTTCACTAATAATCTAATGTTGTCAAACGGCATATAAGTAGGTACATAATATTAAACCCACCGATTTTGTTGTTTAAATTCAGCATTATTGTAGAAGCACTTATTAGTATAAAATAATAATATTTTCTATATTATTGTACCTACCTACATATAGAAGAGAAAACATATAATATAAGTACCTAATTAATAAAAAATTGAATCAATTGAAAATATTATAATGAGCCTGAAATATCTCAGACAATTCTTATTTCCAATTATTATCTATCGCCTATATTACTATATTAGTAATTATTACAACCGCAAATTGCTAATTTTTTGTTTTCGTTCTTGTTCATTCTACTAAGCTTAACATTATTATATAGTCGTAGCTTTGATTATATATAAGGTCGTAGTTAAAAATTAATGATACAATATTGAAACAGTGGCACATAAGTAACGGTATACATAGCGCGTGTCTTGACACGAAAGAATTCAAAATACGATATTTGTGCGGGTTTGAAATTGTACAAGCGGGAAAAATATAATTCGGACTTCTAACTGGGAATTTCCTACTAAATTAAAGTTACTGAACATTATATTTTAATGAAATGTTTATATTCTCAATTCTCATTTTTAAATTTTAAATTCTCTTTTTTGAAATAATTCTCTATTTTGAAATATAAATAAGTACCTTCCAACCTTCCAGGACTACCGGGTACTTAGTCCTACTATCATATGTGATAATAATATCATTGATAATATATCTTTGATAACTTTTAATATAGTATATCTTTGATAATAATAGCAAAGTACATGTGTAGTGGACACATAAATTATTAATATATCCTATTCCTTCAATTACCGCGCAGTAATACAATAAATGCTAATTATTTGTTTGGAATACTTATAAATGTCATAATATATATTTTCAAGTAAGAGGACATAACATTGACAGAGGACATAGTAATGACCCAACTTTGTTGACCCACTTCGACTAAATGAAAAGAGTTCTGATAACAGTATCGTGTTTTACAATATCTTTGGGAAAGTCGGTGCAAATATCAGACAGTAACCATCTGCTACAAATCAGCAGCTTCAAATTTCAAATGCTAAATTAATCCTAAATTAAAATCATAGAGTAAAATTAATTATAAAAAAAATTATCTGATATTTAAATTTTTTAAATATAAATGTGAGTACCTATCAGATATAGAAGTATGGACAATGAGCTACAGTATGCGCCAAGTGGGATAAATAACTAAGTAAGCCGCCATATTGACCCCAGTGACGTCGTCAATAATTAGGTTTCTCGTTGAATTTAAGTGATTATTCACAAAAAACAATAATTCTTTATTTTCTTTATTTATTTGACATATTATGTCACATATAAATATTTAACAGTACAGCAGATACATATTTTTATTCCCTTATCTCACTTATTAACTGTCTATAGAAATATTTGAAAAATATATTTGCTTCCTAAATACCTAAACTCGAGGCATGCATGCCTCTTGATATACAATAAACAATAAAATATGACTGCAACACTGTTACTGATAATGTAATAATCCTTCACATCACATATCCTTGATTTATATATAGTCCTGCTCATTCTCCCCACTTCTATATCCCTGGTACCTAATACTTTACTTTAAAAAAGACATTAAATAAGGGGTTGTTTATATATTTTTAAAATAAGAAAAGTATACCTAGTTATATTAATGTTTTACCGTTTTTATTCCGTAAGAGTTGTTTTGAACAAAACAGCGAACTTTTCGTAAATATTAGGATTTTATAAATTTCGGTAATATGTACAAGGTGGCCAACTAAGAATGGACAGATGAGGGCACTTTTCATAGTAACGGAGGTTATGAATCTCCAAAATATGCACTTTTCCAGAACAAATATACGCTGGATGCAAGATGTCCAGCATCAGGATCGTTGGTCAGTAAATGTTATGGCAGAAATTCTAGGAGGGAGAATTATCGGACCTTTCTTTTTTAATCAACTGAATGGAGTGAACTGAGGGCCTTTGGTGGAAGCTGGGGTCTTAATCCCAAGGTTCTCCACTGGCTCTACTGCACTATTATTAGACCAATTTTAACTTACGGGGCCATCGTGTGGTGGCCTTGTGTTGAAAGGAACTCAACTAACAGGCAACTGGACAGGGTCCAGAGACTTGCGTGTTTAGGGATGACTGGAGCATTGAGAACGGCTCCCACCAGAGCTCTGGAGGTGCTATTAAATCTCATGCCACTACAAATATTCATTAAATTGGAAGCCATGCGTGCGGTATATAGACTGCGCACGCTAGACCAGTTACAGGTGTGCTCATTCGGGCACTCTCGCATGTGGAACTGGGCCACCGAACGATGCCCGGTTCTACTCATGAGTGGTGATCATACTCCCACTAAACTATATCCCTCGAACTTCCTGGAGGTCGTAATCCCTGACCGCGAGGAGTGGGGGATAGAGAACACCCCGATGGCAATCCGCAACGGAACCAACTGGTATACGGATGGATCCAGGGCGGATGGAATGTCGGGTGCCGGAGTCTTTTCTGACTCGGAACAAATAAGTAAATACTTTGCTCTGGGTGCACATGCTACTGTCTTCCAGGCCGAGGTATTTGCGATTCTATCCTATGGGCTGGAGCTGCTAGCTGGCCCACAAAGAACTGGTAGAATCAATATATGCTCCGACAGTAGAGCTGCCATCTTGGCACTTAGTGCCGTTGAAGTGCGCTCAAAACTGGTTCTGGAATGCAAGACCGTCCCCGAGACGCTCTCTCAGAGGAATAATTTACGCCTTGTCTGGGTCCCAGGACATGCTGGTGTACCGGGAAACGAGAAGGCCGATCAACTAGCCAAATTAGGCACTTTGGAGACACCTACTGGGCCTGAACCCTTCGTAGGGATCTCCAGAAGCACAGCGGTTCTCTCAATGAAGACTTTAGCCCAACAAATGTTTCAACATTGTTGGACAACTGCTCCAGGCATGAGGCAGGCTAAAGAACTCATATCTGGTCCCGACGCTGGGAGGACCAGACAGCTGCTGAAGCTAAGCAGATGTAACTTAAGAACAGTGACAGGCCTACTGACCGGTCACTGCCACCTAAGACGACACCTTTACATAATGGGTCTTGTGGAAGACCCTGAGTGTAGGGGATGCTTGGAAGATGAGGAGACAGCAGGGCATGTTCTGATGAATTGCCCCGCTTTCCTGCATACACGTATGCAATATCTGGGACAACTGATGCTGATGCCCAGGGACTTTAGAGAGCTATGTCCCAGCCGCCTCGTTGGCTTTATTAAGACAACTGGACTGGTATAGCTCTCGAAAGGCGGGACATGACGGGCCCATACTGAGGCCTATACGTCAAAGGGCAGAGCCCCCGCCAATCTCAATCAATGGAGTGAACTATCTACAATTTCTAGGAGATAAATTTTCGATTTTGTTAGAGGATGTGCCCGTTGGATTTCGACAACAAATGCTATTTCAGCTTGATGGTTGTTCAGTGAAGAAAAAGTGAATTCAACTGAAAAATAACCAAATTCTGTCAGTTTTGCAACGGTGCCGGTGCGAGGCTACTGCCGATACGGCGTACGGCGCTAATCACAAGAAATCGACAGGTTGATCGATAATATTATCCCTAGAGTTACAATGTACGAAATCGTGCCTCTCTTTCTTTTTCATTCAGAATCTAAGAACAACGTTAGTCGGATATAACAACACTATCAACAGTCACATATAATGGACTTCTTTTTGTTCTCTCGTTTTATTATTTTTTAACGAAGAACACTCGAACAGCGTATGTTGTAGATTAAGAATAATTTAGTGACGTAACCGCCAGCTGTATAGATGTAAAGAGTAGTTTTTGCAACCAGACCTACTACGTCTACAAAATATTTCCGTGGTAGAAGTAGACTGCAGTTGTTTCCACACACGAAAGAATGCTAAAGTGCAGAGAAAATTATGGACGACAGTTTGAACATTTAGGACACCGTTCATTAAACTGGATCCTGGACAAAGGGTAAGTATAAGATAATCACGATCTTAGGTTTCAGCACGACTGATGCGAGAAGAAACAGACGACACCGAAGAGAAGAACAGGACCAAAGAAAACGAATCGAGAAGACACTAAAACAGCCCAATCTAGGGGACGGCTTGCTTGCCAAAACCTGATGGAGCCAACGAGCTGATAGTTGATCATCTCGCAAGCTCCGTCATCCTGATCTACAATGCTCATCCTCCCATAACAACCTGAACGCCGCCCAGCCGGGCTCCAGCAAGCCCGACGAGAGGCAGGAAGGATCCCACAAACACCCAACACGACACCCCCGGGGGTAATACACACCCGCGAAGAAAGTCAAAAGGGTCAGAAGCAAGGCTCTGCCGGTGGGTGTGGGGGTCATCAGCCAGGACCGGGGAAGGCTCCGTAACTTCACGTGACACTGACCGCATTTGTAACGTGAAATGCGCGGCCTACCCCTTAGGAGGCGGTCTCGGCCTACATAGATATTAGGGGTAAAGAGCGATGGTACCGCTCGGACCCCTCCTATCGAGGTCACATCTTTAGCCAAGAATATTGGCGCGCGTTACTTGTTTGTTATACGGTTTGGTTGATATCTAACTAAGTATAGCTAACTGACATTTCAAGTAGACAGAAAAAAATTGTTACCTACCTATCGAAAATTATTTAATGCTAAGCTAAATACAGGATCATTAATTATATGAATTCACATCGTTCTTTATCGCGAGACAGATAGGTATTTTTATTTAGGCAGTGATAGAGGTACTTCACAAAGACACTTTGAAATAGACCTGCCACTAAGAAATTTTAACGCTTTTAAAACATTTCCTAAGTAAATAATATTACCTCTTATTAAGTGCTTGATATTACCACTTATATATTTACACAAAGCCGCAAAAAGAATCTTAGGTAGATAGTAGATAGTTTAAAGTAAATATCGGATTTTGAAAATAGATTTTACATTTTACAAGTCAAATTTCACAATGTTTATTGTTTTTTATTTATATGTAGCATTAATTAATTATAATATGAAAGCTGAAATGTCTATGTCTGCATGTAATATGAAAGCTGATTACTACTTAAAACAAAAAGTAGAAAGCTTGTTATCCTTTATATGAATAGCGATTAATACATTTTCGTGAGAATATTTAAGAATAAAATAAGGAAAAGAAAACATATTTCTCTATAATTGCTCACTATTAGTGGTTATAATTAACCAGACACCGTTTAAATATCAGCTGAATAAAAATAATTCAGCCGAAGGTTACTTTTTCACCATATTATAATATTTTTTCGGCAGTTCACATAATTCGACACGGCATTTGCACAAAACTTTAGTTTGATCTATTCGCAAAGACTGCTCTTATTAGTCCAGTCAACGAAATATTGTAGAGGGAAATGAAAGGAACATAATTTTTGACTTTGAGACTTTGTTGGGACTAGAGGTAAACATACTAAAATTCAGTTTTATTAATTCGTCGGTCCTTAATTTTGGTGGTTCACCTATGAACATGTTAGGAACATGTTCACCGATGACCATTATAGGTTTGCCTCATGCCCGGTACCCCTATCCAGTGCAAGTGGTGTTTTTGTTGTAATTATCGTTCTTTTTGCGGTGCTGTACCGCAGGTACGCTCGGCTCCCATCAAAACTGCTTTAGAGCCTTCCCTGGCCAGCTTATCAGCTTTCTCATTGCCGATATTGCCATATTATGATTATGTCCTCGCGTCCACTCCAATTGTACACTGTTGTGTTCTGCCAGTATTATTTGATCGTTTTAGAGCGTATCTCTGCTGTCTCTGCTGACTCCAGGGCTCGAAGAGCTGCTTGGCTATCAATGATTATACGGATTCTCCTATCAGTAAGTATAAGATTTCCGTGCCATTTCTTGTGCACAGAAATGTATGGCTGTTAGTTCGGCTTGAAATACTATTGCGGTACTTTCCAGGTTCAGGCTGAAGTCCTGAAGTGGGGCTTGACGTTTTATATCCATCAGTAGGTATACCAAATGGTATCATTCGGAAGTCTTCGCACCTGTCTCGTTCCTTCTTATTCCCCTTCAGGTATCTTTATTTTGAAGGTTCCTGTAAAGTTGTATACTGTGCTGATTCTATCTGACTATATTATGAGTAGTCGATTTTCGATTTTTGTTGAAATATTTCTGTATGGTATCCTTTTCTTGGAACAGTCCCATATCCGCTTATTTCCAGCCTGTATGTTGCTATCATTGCTTCATTCTCCACTACCACCAAGGGCAGTGGAGGCAGGCAGAGTAGTGTTTCCATGGCTACAGTGAAAGTAGTTGTCATTGCTCCTGTTATCCCTAGGCCCGCCACTCTTTGCAATTTGCTTAGTTTCCTTAGCGCTTCTCCTTTACCGACTTTTATCCCACCAAATTATGAATGCGTAGGTTATCATCGGGATCACAACTGTCAAAAATGAGACAGCCAATGCAACAATTTTGGTCAGGTTTTGCCTACCATTCTTCTAATGTAGAAGAAAAGGTTCAAAGGTTTTCTGCGATATATAGTTTTTCATATTTTTTGCGATGTTACTGTACTGGCATTTATTATAAGTATAAAACCATTTTTGTGCCAAATCTTACGTTGTTTGGACATATCTTTGAGATAGCGTGTTCACAAAAATCGCGACATCCGGACGGACGGTCATTTATAATGTCATTTAAAATTTGATGATGAACACAATGGTACACATTTTTTTGGTCTCCGACGAAAATTGGCGTTTTAGTATTACCCGATCAAACGCAATTTTTAGCAGCGAAGAGCAGGTATAATAACAAAATAACAAAAATTGGGCTCCACAGCATCAAACGTAATACGTAATAGTAATTGTTGGTCTGCTTGTTGGCCTGCTCATAAATATAGCAAATATAAGAGGAAAACTAAAGCAAGTTCTTGTGTTCTAGTTTCATTAGCTCGTTACTGCTTCTAATAAGCTTTGCTAAAACCAGTTGCTATAGGATACTGTAAAAACAGATAGTGTATATTTATAGTTTAAGTAATTATTTTCAACCGTTGTAGTTTTCCTATATTCGAATGGATGAATGTTTGAATAAATTACTTACTCAGATAACTACTAATACCTCGATATCTCATACTTACTCGGTATTTTATATTTCATATTCTACATAATAATTATAATGAACGTTGAGAAAAGCACGCAGTATATACTAATGTAATTCAAATCATCGTATAGCAAATATATTTATTATACAGGGAGTTTCTTTAATTTCCGAAAAACTTTGAGTGATTCCTTCCCAAAAAATAGTTGTCCTTACGATGTCTTCTGTATAAACTTATCAAAAAACGTCTTCTATGAGAGTTATGCTCCTTTAAAGGGGTAGTTTATTTTATTTTATTAAAGGCTTTCCTGAATCAATATTTTTTATCACCTGCTACCCTAGAAAGGGGTTTAAAATTGCCACCCTTAAAGATTTTTTCATTGCATATTTTTACAGGCAATTTTTCAAAAAAATCTGCAGTTTTCAGGTTAAAATAAAACTTCAAATAAAACGAAAAATAAAAAAGTTTTTCACAATTTATTAAAGAAATACTAAATAAATCACAAAAACTATTCGAAGGGACGACCTTCAACCTCGACCTTTCATTTAGCAAAAATTTACTAGATACTTAACTTTTTTGGATATTTTCGTTAAAGAAATAAGCAACGTCATGTTTATTATTACGATTTATTATTATTTATTAGAGAGTACACGCGGCCTCGAAATGTCTCATGCAGTAATTGAATTGTTTCACGGGCTGTATGGCATGTGGCAGCGTCTTGTTGAAACCACATATTGGCCACATCAATATCATCCAATTTCGGCAGAAAGAGCTGTGTTATCATGTCGCGATATCGAGCACCAGTAACAGTCACTACTTGACCAGCCTCGTTTTCAAAAAAATATGGTCCAATTATGCCTCCAATTATTATGTCTTGTCCACGATGCCGAATTGAGGTTCCTTGATTGTCACCGACACTCTCACGACCTGCTTCGATATTGACATTTGAATGACTTCTTCTTGGACGATCAATGTGTTTGGTGTTTGGCGTCTCCAACGGATCCAGTCTCCCTGAATTTTTCAATTAATCTCTTCACAGTTGACCAAGTTAAAACACTATTACGACCATATTTTGTATGAAATTTTCGAACTGCAGCCGTCAAGCTTATTTTATTTTTGAAATATTGTTCAATAATGAAGACACGTTGTTCTATTTATTATTTTACTACCCCTAAACTGTCAGCTATCGAATTGTTTTTTGTTTAGGGTTGCCAACACTTTACTGCACAAATGGCGGCAAATTCAAATCTTGCGTTAATTTTGAGACACCCTTTATATATTAATATATTAATTTTATTATTGTATATTAATATTTTGCAGAAATTACTTATGAATGAAATCGATCTATAATTTTGAATTAATTTTTTATGGCCGTTTTTATATAGTGGTTTAATTACGACTTCTTTGAATAATGTAGAATACTTTCCATTATGGTTTTGCTATTATGTATCTACTAAGCTTCATTGTTTAAGATTTAATATTTAATTTCATTCCTGCCAGGTGCTTTTTATTTGGTTTTAAATAGCTGCTCAAATGTTTTCAAGCTTCCCACTCGTTTTTTAATTGGCATACGTCCAAAACATAATATTTGACATAAAGCTCGAACGCCTATTTTATGGAGTGGACAAGTGGCTTAATGCAACGATAGATACTGATAAGGCTACAACTATTAAAACTAATTAAAAATGTGGACTGATTCGACACAGTTCAATATAATGCTTTCAACTACAGGATGACAGGATATGGACTATGTAGTTAGTATACCTACTTACTCTATGAATTACATTATCTTCCTATTAATGTTTTCTTTCTCACATACATTACTAAATGTAATTTTGGTCGGTAAATCGTACTAACTACGACATCCGCTAAAACCTGCTAATACGAGTGGTATAACTACCTGGCTGTTATACAATCATATAGATGAAATATGATGACATTAATGAAATAAAACAGATATAATAATTAAGGTTTAATTAACTTGAATATATTAAATACATTAATACAACAACCACTGGTAGGTATATGTGTCATTAATTTTCTTCCGATTTTATTAATGTATTAAAGTAACATACATACTTATTTAATTATTGTTCAAAAGAAGTGAATTTTTCCTCTCTATTTGAAATAGGTACTCCATGTAAGTTTTTAATCAAATACAGTTGTGTAACTTCGAAATCGCTATATGAATGATCCGTTATATAAACCAGAAATTTATTGCCACTATTTATCATTCATTCATCATGCATGTAAGAGATATTACTACACTCACGTGCATTCGTCATGTCATCGTCATAAATTGAAAAACCGATTGTTTATCTTATTAAATAACAGTAGGATGACTATAAATGGGTCACATTTAAGATATTAATAAAAACATAAGAAATTGAAAATAATTTAGAATATAACCGACAATGTTTTTGATAAAACCCAACGAAAAATAAGTAGTAACAACAATCAACTGAAATACCTACATGAATAAAGATAAATAGTCCGGGAGACAGAATATTTTTTGACACATATTTGCATTCGATATACCTACTGTGGATCAGGGTAGGCTTTCCCTGTTAGTAATGGTTTTCTTCTAGTCCCGTTGAGTGGAAAATACAAATGAATTACACTTGAAGTCATGAAACTTAAGGTTGGGATTTTGTAAATAGAGTGAGAGGCAAATAGATGCATATCTTTTGGTTAAATATAAATAGTTAAAAAGCTACATAAGATCTGATATGCAAATTAGTTTCAGGCACTAGTTATTATTATAGTGATGATTACAATATGTCTTTTATTCAAAAAAAAATCTTATAAGCCTGTGCTGTGGTTTTGAAATGAAAATAATGTGATTTTAACAATACAAATGCATTTTTTCACTGCAAAACCACAGCACAGGCTTTTAAGAAAATTTTGACAATACCACAGCCCTCGGCCGAAGTCTCAACCCTCTTACGACTTCCAATAACGGAAATGCACCCCCTGGTCCCATTTAGAATAGTTGGAGCATGAGAATATTTGGACTACCCCAGTAGGTATTGGAAGAACTCGATACAGTCCCAGTCTCATTATTGTAAATTCAGGAGTATCAAATTCATATATTAGCTGGAAGTCAAATTGCAGCACGGTTTACTATCACAATGATATGAACTTCGACAATCATAAGAAGTGACTCACCGCCCCTTACCACAATAAACAAGAAGAAAAATTCCCACGCGCATAACAAGAAATGACGATATGAAGACTTTGCAGTATTAGAAGAAGAAGCGTACCTAAGTACTTGCGAATAGTATAGATAGCAACGTTGAAGCAGGTAATACTCCTATGTATTTTAGTGCCAAAACTGAAGAAGTAACACTGAACATAAAATAAGATAGTGGTAGTAAACAAAGTAAAGTGTGTTTTTTGTTATATCGTCATGATCACTTATGACAAAGTAACGGCTTTCACAATTCAGTTTTAGTAACGTGATTATTAAATTTTGCTTCCAAGTTTGATGAGCCTCAGTACCATTACTACTGTTTAATCGTAATTTACCGTTATACTCTTTATAAAATGCAAAACATTTGCATCTTATAAAGTTGACCTCGGTTGATACCGGGGAAAATCAACAAAATAAGAGTAAACAGTTAATTGTTCACTGTCTCCCGGACTATAATAGAAAACCAAGAAAATACAAATAATAAAGAAGTGTTGGTGTAGGTGGTTATGTAAAGCAACTTGGTAATAGAAACAATGAAGGAAAGCGAGACTAGCAAAATCTATTCCACCCACTTGGTCCTAAAAACCCACATGTAGATAACGCTTGAACGCCTGTAGTAAAGTGTCTTATGTTCTTCAACAGAATGAACGAGAATATAGTAAATATAGACAATATATACCTACCTAATTTATAATTAATGAACAAGAAAGATGGAAGTTTAAAATTAATCTGTAGGCGCGCTCGTAGCTCATCTACCGAGCACGGTAGGTGAGGGAAATAAGGGTTTTAGTTGCAGAATACAACTACTCCCGTGTACATCTCCTTTGCTAGGTTCGATTCCGAGCTCCAGGAAATAGCAATTTAGCTTTGAAGTTCTTTGCTATTCATATTTGTTTTGTGAAAAGTAATCTTGGGTTTGTAGCATTTCATTACATAGAGAAATAAGCAAATAGACGAATAATAAGGAAGATACACTTACCAGACCTATATCTGGACTATGGAGCTGTTGTCTGGTGGCCCAAGAGTCAACAAATAACAGCAAAACTCAATATATGCCAGGTACAAAGAGTTGCCTGTCTGAGCATAACCGGAGCCATGCGAACAACACCAACGAGAGCAATGGAGATAATGTTGTGTCTTCCACCGCTAGATCTACATCTAGAAGAAGTGGCTCTGACTACCATGACTCACCTCAAATCCGTTGACGTACTACCAAACGCAAGCTGTGGCCAAACCAGAAGCCGCCTGTTGACTGAGGCTGTCAGAAAGATGCCCCTTTTACAGGCATGTGCAGATGGTATTCCGCCTCCGCTTGTCTTTGACAAACCTTACACCATACATACTACTGGTGAAGACGAGGCCGGCGCTGAAGGTGTAAACTATATCTTCACGGACGGATCAAA